>JAJONZ010023309.1:0-13117 GCA_029582445.1 Solanum paucissectum
ATTAGAAAATATAAAAAAATGAAAAAAAAAGTTGAAGATGAAGAGACTACCTATTTCAAACTCTGAAATTGGTTGAATGGAGAGAGAATTAGTTTGAAATTCAAAATTGGAGTGATGAATCTGTTGAGAATATGGCGGAGATAATTTTGGAGTGGAAATCGTGGGTTGTGGGTTCTTGAACAATAAAATCTGTGGAGAAATTAGAGGAGTAAATTTAGGGGTGGGAAACTAAGGGTTTGGACTTCTTCAAAATAATGTATCCGGTAGTTTAGTTTTGTGGGAAAAATAGGGATTTTTGTAAAAAATTTTAAATAGTAGGGAAATATTGTGAATATGTTAACTAAGTGTGTGTATTCTAGTAATTTTCCTTTTTTTAAAATGATAGTCTAGGACATGTACAAATGGGCTAAAAGGCCCAAAATGACAATAGGCCCAAGTACTGGTCCAGGCGGACAGAGAACCAGTCTTAGACCCAAAATGGTTCTCCGTCCGCAGTCTTAGGCCCAAAACTCTCTCTCTTTATTTTATCTGTTTCGTATTTGTATAATTGCTTATTTGCTAGTCAATTTTAAAGTTTTTTCCTAATTCAAATTCCCCAAAATATAACCATTTTGGCTTACCTACTTAAAATTAAGTAAATATCTTTCTACTTGACTTTCAAGAATAATTTGCAAAATGTTTAACTTAAATAATATTTTTTAATATTCCCCTTCCCCCTTTAAGATATCTTTTAAAATTTTAAAATTTTAAATTGTTTACTTCTTAATTAGTTTAAGTATGCATATTCTCTTAAAAATATTTTAATTATCGGATAACTGCAAGTTAGCGTATGTTTTAGATGTTTTTGAATCATTCTTAAAACATTAATATGTTAATTTATTGATTTGATCTTTTGAAAATTAGTTTTCATAATTTCCTTTAAAAATTAAGTGACAACTCTTCTTTTCGTTTCTTTTTGAATGAAACAGTACTAAAGTTTTCCTCGATGGATCTCTTAGTTAGGGCTATCTAGATGGTATAAATCTATTTAGAATTGAGGTGTAATGAGTTGATTGATATATTTTATTCTGCTCTCTGACCTCTGTTAAACACCAAGTGCTAAGGCATCTTGAAGTGTGAAGGATAAGCTCTCTTTCACTTGAAATCGTCCACACTACTCTCATCAAAACAATTGTTCGGTTTTTCTAATTTCATCTTCATCTGCATGAATTAGCTCCTTGTGTTTTTTACTATTATCATTATTTGGTTCTTTGTTTGTTTTTATTAGATTAATTGGGGCTTTAAAAGGAAATTAACATTACTCTATGTTAAAATTATTGTTTGTTCTCATGTGCGACTGACTATATGTTATAGTTTTTTCTCCACAAATTTCTTATTGCTTTAAATATTCACACAAATCAAAACTGGTGTTGCCATTTTGGTTTTCTCCTGGTGCAATATCGTTGATTCGAAAAATCATTGTTTTAAATCCTCAAACAGTAGAAGTGCACTAGAGGCGTCGAGGCACGATGGTGCCTCGGGGAAGGGGTGGGTGGGAGACCTCGAGACATGACGGTGCCTTGGGGTGGGGGTGGGTGGGAGACCTCGAGACATGACGGTGCCTCGGGGTGGGGGTGGGAGCCTCGAGGCATGACGGTGCCTCGGGGAGGGAGTGGAGGGCCTCGAGGCACGACAGTGTCTCGGGGAGAAGGTGGAGGCCTCAAGGCACGACGATGCCTTGGGGAAGGGGTGGAGGGGCCTCGAGGCACGATGATGAGTCGGTGGGGGGGGCTTGAGGCACGACGGTGGGGAGGGGGCGGGGGCATCGAGGCAAGACGGTGCCTCGGGGTGGAGGTAGGGGCGTCGAGGCACGATGATGCTTCAGGGTGGGGGTGGGGGGTGCCTTGGGGCTGGGGTGGGGAGGGGCCTCGAGGCATGACGGTACCTCTAGGTGGGGGCGGGGTGGGGGCCTCGAGGCACGAATTTGGCTCGGGGTTGGGGTGGGGTGGGGTGGGGTGGGGGGTGAAGGGCCTGGAGGTACGACGATGCCTCGGGGTGGGGGTGGGGGTGGGGGGCCTCGAGGCACTACGGTTCCTTGGGGAGAGGGTGAGGGGTTCTCGAGGCACGACGGTGCCTCAAGGCCGGAGTGGGGAGGGTGCCTCGGGGCGGGGTGGGAGGCCTCGAGGCATGACGGTGCTTCAAATTTGGGGGTGGACCCCCCCGAGGCATTAAACTGCATCGGGGTAGGGGGTAGAGGGCCTCGAGGCACTACGGTGCCTCGGGGTAGTGGGTGGGGGGCCTCGAGGCACGACGGTGCCTCGGGGAGAGAGTGAGAGGGGGGCCTTGAGGCACTACGGTGCCTCGGGGCGGGAGAGGGAAGGGGGCCTCGAGGCACTATGGTGCCTTGGTGTAAGGGGTGGGGTCCTCGAAACACGATGACGGTGCCTCGAGATAGAGGGCGGGGGTCCTCGAGGTACTACGGTGCCTCGAGGTATTACGGTGCCTAGGAGTAGGGGTGGAGGGGACTCAGGGCGGGGGTAGTTGTGGCCTCGACACACGATGGTTCCTCGGGGCGGCGGTGGGGGGGGGGGTTCGAGGCATGATGGTGCCTCGCTATTGAAAACATGTGATGTATCAATGTCAAAACCATTTGATACAAATATTGGGGACTATAACAATTCAATTCTGAAAATAGTCATATGTGAGAGGATAGTGTGATGAGTAATATTAGCCAATGGAATGCATTGAAGCTCACCAATGGAAAACATGAAAATATGTCATAATGCTATAATTGGAAAGAATCTTCTTGTAGAGTTTTAAACCACACACAAGATTAAGTGGGAGATAATGAACCAAACACTTGATAAAAAATAATCCATACATTACTAATTTCTGCATTATCAATCTTTCTACCAAACGACCCCTAAAAGAAATAGTGAATGGATAATACTTTGAATGATACTGATTCACTATTACAAAGGGCTTGATATTCTTTTTGTAAAATAACTGTGGTGTCCAGGCAAGCTTGCACGCATGTTGTCTAATTTTCACGGGATACATGCCACCTCCCATGAGCAACATGGACCGTGTAACTCTGTCCACCAAGGCTAGCTAGGACAGATGAAAAGAAATCACCTAGTGGTTTTGTCTCTTGAACCCGAGACCTCATGGTTATCATCCATTTCATTGTCCTCTAAGCCACACCAAAATGGAGAATGATAATCTTAAGTGGGATAGTTGTAATTTGTAATAGCCTAAATTCTTATAATCATGTGTGCTCTGACCTCTATCCATTCGATTAAGGTGATACTTAATTGAGGGAGACGAAAAAACACGAGGTTGAGGAATAAAATACGTCCACTAGACAATGACCTTGTGGGAATGAATATTATTTTTTAGTATTTTCTATCCGCATCCCTTGCTTGAACCTTGTACATTTAACAAAGTTTTACAGGTGGAGGGCTTCATAATAATCTCCAAAATTGTCTGATCGGATCTTGATTTTCCTCGTGAAATAGAATGGCTAGGTCTGTCTTTGCAGAGACCATAAAGAGAGTACCATTGTCATAATAAGAATCAATGGATGCAGAGAGCCATTATCTTGGTGTGTGTCATAATATCTACAATAATCAACTGATGATGCAGAGGGATGATGCTGATGAATAGAACCATGTTGTTTGGAACCATATCAATGAAAGGAGGCTTTGACATATCTGGACGCATAATAGGTGATTCTTGAGTACATAGCAGTGCAATTTGAACCACCCTTAGTACTTCATTTACATATGCCCTTTTCTCCTTGAAATGTTTCCAAGCCTGCACGTTAAATTAACAAGATAATGTCAAACACACAATTCTGTCAAAAATAGAAATATAAAATGACCTGATTGTGTAACTACGTCTACAAGTAAATGCAAGTGTTGAGGGGAAATTACAATGGTTACAAGGGTGTCTAGAGTGTCATCGGCTGGAATTTTGTTGAACTCCCATCCGCTTACTATTTCCAGGATAAGAGTGGTAACATGTATCCACTGCAGGTACTCCGGAGCGTTTGAGAATCATTTAGGTGTTGAAATCTCTTCGTCTTTCCTCTCTAAATCGGACGATCCTCTGTTTAAGTGTCGTTATTCGAATGAGCTGCTTAGACTTTCTTTCTGGTGATCTGAATGATATATGGCGTATTAGATGTTAGTCGTTAAATTAGTTGACTTGATAGGGTATCTTAAAGAATATCCGTCTTGGTTTGCTCGCAATGAACAAATGTTCGTTTGGTTGTGATTTTGAGTACACTGGTTGTACAGTTTGTTTATTCGTAGTTTTGGTTGTCTTCTCTTTCGTTTTTGATTCATTGTTATAGATTCTCATCTATGTTAGCTTAATCTCGTAAGGTTGATTTCTGTTCTCGCATAACTTGAATGCTATTAATATATATTTTGGCTTTAGCTCATGATATCTTATTCTTGACTTGTTAAAGTTTGCCCTTTAACTTGACTTGTAACGTTGCTGCCAGGTTTTCTCATACTTTAAATTGAGGCTGAATTAGTTTATTAGAGTAGCTTAAAGTTAGAGTATTTACTACTTTAGCGTGATTTTGTACATTTTAGCCTAAACTATTCTATCACGATCTAATTATTTTATACATTGTTACTCAATCAATTTCGGATGCTAATTCTTTTCCATTGCTTGTTTATGTGTAAATCCCTATTAGAAATAGTTCAAAAATGCCATCCTTCCACCTATTGATTTTAAAAATGCCCTTAACTTTTTCTTTAGGTTCAAAAATGCCCATTAATTAACAGAAATATGACATGAAATTTAACTTAACAAGTGGCCATTTTTTTACCGAATTAAAAGATCCGACCCAACCCAATACCCAAACCCATTTCACTGATGATTGAAGCCTTTTCTCTGTTCTTTCTTCCTCTGATTTTTTCTTCAAAAATGGTACAAGTTTAATAGCTTTCAATCAAAAAAAAAAATAACAGCTCAATTGCAGCATTTTAACTCGGGCAAAACAGATAAATGCAAATCTTAAGCCTCAAAATAGCAACTTTCAACCCAACAAACAAACTAGTAAAATGAATGCTTGAAATATAAAAAGCCAACAGCTAATTTTCAGAAAACACTTTATTGCATTACTTTAAAACATGTTTCAGATGTCCATAAGACACCATTGCATCCGTTACAACACAACTTGGGAAGGCAGAATCCCAAGAAATCCTATTTATACATGAAATAGAATTTTTTGCTAGATTATGGGCTAATACATTCCATGTTCGAGGAATATATATAATCTCGATTTCTTCAAAAGACGTCATCAATCACCAGACATCCTCGCAAATGGTCTCTATTTCCCAAGATGTTATCAAATTCTTTTGCAACATTTGTATGACGTTCTTTGCATCTGACAGTATGTGAACCCTTTTGTAGTGTTCTTTCCACAGCTTCCCGAATTGCTAGTGCTTCAACAGTTATGGCCTTTCCTACAAATTGAATAGGGGTACCAAAGGCATGAAGCAAATGACCACAACTATCAATAGCCGCCATTCCGATGCTTGCTTTTTCCTTCTCCCTTTGTAAACCTGCATCTGTGAAAACAACAACCCCATCTCGGGCCAAAGTAATGGTTACATCATAAATCTTGTTTGGTATAGGATTCACAACTGCCGAATTTTTCATAACATCGTCATATTCATGTAAATCAAATAAAACCTTATTAACTACGTCATTAGGTTCATATATACCGCCATTAATGCATAATGAATTTCTCGCTTTCCACATTTGCCATAAAAGAGAGACACTTAATCTTAGTAGCTCAATGGATTCTAGATATTGACATGTATTACAAAATAAGTCATTCCACCACATTGCAAAATTCATAACATTTTCTACATTAGGCCAGTTAATGGGGGCCAACTTCCATACTAGTGCTTTTGGGCAACTGAAAAACATATGATCAACCGTATCAGTTTCTAAGCCACAGACCCTACAAACATCACAATTTTGATGCAATCTCTTAGAAATATTTGCACTAACAGGAAGGACATTAATAATGCATTTTCTAAGGAAATGTTTGTATTTGTTTTTTATTTTAAGTGACCATATTTTAAGATTTTGGGAAAGATTGACCACTGGCTTGAGGTTTTTCAGTTCTAGGGTCAGTACTATTAGCTAGGGTTTTCGCTAGATGATAACCATATCTTACCTCGTACTTTCCTGAATTTGTATAATGCCAGATAACTTTATCATAATTTCCAGTGCTAGATATTGGGATAGACAAAATAGAGTTGATATCATTAGGGCAAAAATGGTGATGAAGATCTTGGATATTCCATATATGATAGGTGTTGATCTATAAGGTCGCTTACCCTCAACTGTGGATTTATTTGTGTATGTCCTTGTAGGGGTTTGAAACCGATCGAATTAGGAATCTAAGGATCACTCCAAACCTTAATGTTTTCTCCATCTCCTACTCTCCATCGGATTCCTTGTTGCAACAAATCTCGTCCCCACATAATACTTTTCCAAATCCAAGAACTTGCTGAGGGACATCATGCACTTAGGAAAGAAGTATTTGGAAAATATTTACTTTTTAGCATCCTATGAAGTAAAGAGTCCTCTTGGGTTAAAATCTTCCACACAAGTTTTGCTAATAGGGCCTTGTTAAAAAGTTTCAGATCTTGAAAACCAAGGCCCCCTTAGTACTTTGCCTCATAAAGTTTCTGCCATTTTTCGTAGTGCATTTTCCTTTTCCCCTCATTTCCCCCCACCAAAAATCAGAAAAATATGGTAGTAATCTCCTTTCCTAAGTTATCTGGAAATTGAAAACATGATAATGCATATGAAGGAATAAAGAAAAGATGATTTACCGTAGGACCGCCCCTTCCTAGGCTTATTCCATGTAACTCTCCTTGCTCCTCAGCTTGGTTCAAAAGCCTGGAAAGTCCTTCAGCACATAATATGCACAAATATGGGGATAAAGGATCACCTTGTCTTAGTCCTCTACTAGGTCGTACAGCCCCAACAATTTCACCATTTATATTTAACTTGTAAGTAGGTGTCGTGATACATTGCATAATCCAGTTAATGAAAGTGTCATGGAAACCCATTTTCAAAAGTAAAGATTGGACATATATCCATTCCACTCTATCGTAAGCTTTTTCCATGTCTAATTTTAAAACCATAAATATATCGTTCCCTCTCCTCTTATTTTTCAACATATGTATACACGCATGAGCCAAGACAACATTATCAACAATAGGTCTACTCCCTACAAAGGCATATTGATTATGAGAGATTATACTAGGCAAATACTTTTTTAATCTTGCTCTGATAATCTTAGCTATAATTTTATATATGGTAGAGCACAGGCTAATAGGTCTAAATTGACTAATAACACTAGGATTCTTTACTTTTGGGATTAAAGTAATAAGAGTTTGATTCCAAAAGGGTAAGAGATATCATGAATAGAAGAAACTTTTAACATCAGCTATAATGTATGTAGATAAAACATTCCAATAATTCTGAAAGAAAAAAGGGGTCATTCCATCTATCCCTGGTGCCTTTAAAGGATGCATCTCAAAAATCGCATTTTTCACTTCCTCATTTGTCACTTCTCTAATAAGACTTTGGTTGATGGGATCTTCAACTAATCTCGGGATTAAGTTCAAATGGGATCAAGATTTGTTGGTCTAGAGGTAGTAAATAAATTTTTATAATAATTTTCCACTTCTCTAATAATATCACCTTGTTCTGATACCCAATTTACATTAGCTAGGCAAAAACCTTTGATGCTATTGCATTTTCGTCGCTGAATAGTTTTCATGTGAAAAAAGGAGGTATTTTTATCCCCCTCTTGCAACCATAAAGCTCTAGATTTCTGTTTCCAGTATGCTTCTTCTTCTTTGTAAGCTTTACCTAATTCTTTTCTCAAAAGTCGAAGTTTAGGGAGGTCAAAGTGATCAGGATCATTCTTAAGCTTATCAACTTGATTTTTGATCCCAATTATTCTTTGTTTTGAGTTCCCTTTACCCCTTCTCAGCCAAGTCATTAATGAGGCGCGACATTTTTTTAGTTTTAAGCTTACTTTGGATTGTTCAATGCCATCTACTTGTTCTTGCCAAGACCTTGTCACTAAATTATTCATTGCATCATTTTCACTCCATCTTTTATCAAAATAGAAGCGTCGTTTTTTCTTATAGGCTTAGGATCGGTATTTAGTAAAAGAGCAGAGTGATCTGAAGCCTCAGTATTCAAATGAATTATTTGGGCCAAAGGGAATTCTAAACGCCATCCGGTAGATACAATGACTTGATCTAATCTCTCTTGGATAATTCCATCATTCTCCTTGAAACACCACCAAGTCCAAGGCTTCATCCTAAATCAACTGCCCCTAAGTTCCACAAGAAATTCTTAAAGTCTTTAAAAGAAGCTACTTCTCTACTTCTACCTCCTACCTTTTCCGAGTTGTCCATAATATCATTAAAATCTCCAACAATGATCCAGAGAGGACCCCAATTAGCCGATTTTAACGCTAGTTATGTTAGTTGTAGTCTACGAATAGCTCTATCCGTGCTCAAATACACAAAGATGCACCAATAATTAGAATCAGTTGAGAGGTCATGCACCAAAGTTTCAACATAAAAATGCGAAGTGTGAGATTGACAAACCTGAACTTTATCATTCCAAAATAAGTTCAAGCCTCCAGATACACCAACAGGGTCCACAATTGTAGCATAAGACATACTAAGTTACCTCTGAACTCGCTTAACAATAATATCCTTATTTTTGGTTTCCCTAAGAAAAATTATATCTGGGGAGTGGAGATGCATAGTCTCCTTCAAAAAAGGAATTGTCAAGGACCCCCCAGGCCTCGACAATTCCATACCATAGCCCTCATTGTGGAGAGGGAAGCCATTTGGGGCTGGCCTCCCGCTCCACCACAATTTTATTCTTTTTTGTTTGTATACCAGAAAGTAACTCAGTATCACCTTTTCGTTTCTCCCTTATATATTGTATACATTATGCTAAAACAGCACCCTCATCAAGAGTTGCATTAGAAGTATCATTCTTCAAACTAACAGAACATCCAACTTGTCTGGCCTTCGTTTCCAATTTCTCGTTTTCCTCCCCTCATTGTTATTATCTTTCATTTGTTTAGATAGATTATTTTGTTATGTTATAGGTTCACATGATAATACTTGAGACGAGTCTTTACTACTATATATAATAAGATAAGTAGTACATACATGGTCCTTGTCTTCTTGTTCAGTAGTTGTTTTGGTGTGGACACCCATCTTTTCAGGAGCTGTGAGAACTTGATGTATGTTGTCTTGCACTTCCTTCGAGTTAATCTACGTAATATCATATTTTCCCCTTGTTGTGCCGTCAAACATATTCTCGTTAGCTGAAGTTTGTGAACTCATGTCATTCTTCTTCAAAGCCATATTCAAAACCTATTTTGAGATTGTTGTAATCCCAACATAATTATCTTCTCCAGCATTATCTCTTCCACCACCAAATTCTTTTTCATGTGATCCATATTTTGTTACCTCCATAGGCTGCATTTGGTTTAAGTCCTCCCTATTTAGTACATTGTTGTCCTTCCTGTTCAAACCCATAATTTCCTTCCCTTTTGGTTCATTTTGACCCTGTGTATGAGCTACTTCAGCACCTTTGTCCAAGTGTTGCAAACTGTTTACAATTCTTTCAACTCTTCTCCCATTAACCACTGGACTTCCATTAGTACTGTTTGTCCCTTGTCGCCTACGCTTTTCTGAGAGAGGAGCATGGTTCTCTGCTTTTAGCCAAATCCCGAACTGATCAGTTTTAACAGTGCCATCCTGTACATCCTTGGCTCTGTGGGCACATGTTTTCTCATTATGTCCTAGCAGACCACAATAATAGCACACGTAAGGCAGATTTTCATATCTTATTTCAACCCACGTAGTTTCCGATCCTAACTTGATCAACTTACCCCTAGGTAGTGGCTTCGTTATATTCATCCTGGCTTTCAGCCTTACATATTGCACCTCTTTGCTTCCATTTTCAGGGATTACAATATCCACGATACCTCCTAACGCATTTCCGATTTTGCGCCCAACGTCCATTGACATCCAGTGTAAAGGGATGTTCCAAACTTGAACCCATAACTCACATACATTAAAAGTTGAAGAAGTACTCTTCAATCCTGGTTCCCAGGTATGTATATTAAGGAGGAATTTATCATACAACCATGGTGTGCCAAATAATACTTTATTCATACTTTCTTCATCTTTGAATTTGAACAGGAAGCCAACAGCTAATTAAAATGCAGAATTTAAATCCAAAAAATCACAGCTATAACCCAATAAATAGCAGCTAAAATGTATAATAGTATAGGCAAAAAGTACACCATCATATAAGGATGAAATGCTTTTCATTTAAACATCAGTTTAAAGCCTTACATAGCAGATTTCTTCTGCATTTCAAAACCAAACTAACTTTAGAACTGTACTAAAAAATACTATACATTTGGTAGAACAAGCAGACTAGCTACCCTTTGCTCTTCAGTCTTCATACATGATTCGACGGCTTAGATTCAACAATGAATTGTGGTCCAATCTTAACTCGGAAATGACGAATCCCCACTCATCGGTTCAAAAAATGAGGGCATTTTTGGACCATTTCCAATATGTCTATGGATTTGACACTGCTACTAAATTCTCATACATATCACTTCCAACTCATCAGTCTATCATTATAAAAAAAACGGATCAATAATGGCAGATGTTAAAATATTTTTTTGGGAAACTGCTGTAATTGTAATATCACCGCCGCAATCACTAAAACGACTGCTCTCCAATAGTATTGACACAAACATACCAGAAAGATTACTGAAACAAACCATTCATCATTTGATTGATTGCAAAATTACATAAGGAGTAATGTTTTGCATTCATATTTTAAGGAGTACTGTTTACATCCATTTGAAGAAAATTAACCATATCATATTATAGAAATAATATTCGATGAGGACTCGCGTGATCTACGTCGGAAAGATTCATCTGGTGAATTTTTTGGCTCTTAAGTGAGAATGTACCCTTTAGAAGATGCTACGAGGATGAGTGGCACAAACTCTCTTCACAGTAAGTGTCATAAGTGTACTGAATCTTGCAAGAGCTTCTCCATGGTGAATAACTCCGTTGAGATTTCAGGTAAACTCAAATGAGACAATAGAGTGAGGGGGCAAGCTCGACCTTCACTACTCTGATCACCAAATCCATGTATGCATGAGACTAATAAAGAGGCGTAAAGACAACGTCAACAACAACTACTACTACTACTACTCAAGTGACATGACAGAATATTTGCCAGACTAGGAGTAATCTGAAACTACATGATTCGGACTAGGGTGCCAGGCACACTGCACAACACTGTAAGTAGGAGATATTCCAACTCTTCACACTAGCTCCACGTTTCCTCAATCAAAGAAGCATAGCATTCTTCCAGTAGTCTCATCTTTTTCAACAGACGTCCCAGTTATGAACAATTGTTCATCAGGACTAAATGCAATGTTAGTTTGAGCATATAATTATTTGGGAGATCATCGAACACTTTCAAGGGTTCTTTCATCTGGCGCAAATCCCAAACCTATGAAGCCAAGTCAAGATTATTATACATCAGAGAAGATGAATGCCGGTGAACATACTTCATGCCTAGTCAAACTACATCACAAAAATTGAGATCGAGGAGTACTTTATGTTCCTTCTATAAAATTGGCAGATTTACTGAAATGATGTTTTGTTGAACAGGACGCCCAGCCTCGTAATATTATCATCTTATGGAAGGCTATTGGTTGAAGCATTTAACATGTTTTAATACTTAAAGTTCAAAAGGTAATTTTTAGCATGTCGGAGCGCACTAACCCAAAAAAAGGCCTCCCCTATCCTTTAAAGCTATCAGGCTTTCCGGATTCTTTTTATATAGAAAATATTGTTGGGATTTCAAAAACTTCCAGCTGGTCACCTTAATTCTTCGCTGAAGGTGCGATTTCCCGTTCCATCAATGCTACTTTCCTTGCTTTGATTCCTAATATTTTGATCTAGGACTACCTCTATTTAGATCTAAAAAAAATAAATTATTCAGTTATAAGTACCCAAAATATTTAAATTATAATAGAGGAACATACTCAAGAATGAAAGCAGTTGGTATATTCCATAAACCTGAAAGAGCCCACACAAAATGTTTCTCTTCCACGGCGAGCACCTAAAGCAACAAGTCTATTAGGCTAAGAGATTACATAAAAAAATCAAGTGTCATATGCTACAGAAGTTTGAGGAAGGTACAGACTGCTGCTTGACAATCAAAACAATCTTATTATGCAACATTTTCAACATTTCTGTATGTAGATCTATATGCTAAATAATGAGAAATTGTAGCTAAAGATTTGAAAAGGGAACTTCAACATTTTCAAATTTCAAATGAGATCTATATGCCAAATAATGTAGATCTTATTTGTAAATATGTTTAATTTACTCATGTGTGTGCCCCTTGCCCAAGGTACAGATTTGTCGAATTCTTAGACTTCTGAATTCTTCACAACAACATCAGACAAACAAGACACTTTTCTCTAATCTATCATGAGACAGTGAATCGAAGAGGAGAGCTGCACTTCATAAAACTGTTGCAAGTCTTACCTGAAAGGAGCAATAAAAAGTCAATTCTCGAAAAGCATTTGAGATCATCATCAAGAGTCTTCCTCACAAATTGTAGCTCTTCCCTCGTTAATGGTTGTGAGATTTGATAAAAACTGCATCAGCCTTGCCAACCATCCGAGCAATAGGGTCCATCAACTCTACGAGAAACTTAACGGCACGAGCCTACACAATGCAGGGTGTTTTTATGAAGTAATGACAACTTACATACATTAGGCTGTTAGATGGCCCAAGGAAGGGAAATTATATATTGTTTGGTCATTCACTGATTTGAAGTGTCTAATTCAACTAATGCATTTTTATATTTAGCATCTATGACTATGAAAGACCAATCCAAATATTTCATGCCTCGAGGCCCCCCAACCTGTCCCCGAGGCGCACTGTCGTGCCTCGAGGCACCCCCACCCCCACCCCCACCCCCGCCTTGAGCTACCGTCGTGCCT
>JAJONZ010023310.1:0-12855 GCA_029582445.1 Solanum paucissectum
CTCCCTCCAAAAAAAAAAAGTTTGTTTTTAAAAAATATTTTCAATTTCAATTTTTTATTTTTTCACCCCACGCCGTACCTGCGACCCCTCCCCCCCACCCACCCACCAGCCCACCTCCCCCTCCAAAAAAAATTTAAGTTTATTTTAAAAAAAATATTTTTCAATTTCAAATTTTTATTTTTTTACCCCATCTCACCCCTACACCCCAGCCCCACAACCCCACCCTCCCCCAAAAAAATCTAAGTTTATTTTTAAAAAATATTTTCAATTTAAATTCAAAAATTATTTTCTACTCTCTAGTAAAAAAAAAGACATTTTCTCAAAAATATTTGTCATTCATTAATCAAACACTAAAATATCTTTTTCGAAAAATATTTTTTCCATTCACCAACCAAATATGAGAAAATAAGTTCAAAATGGAAGTTGAAAATATTTTTAGTATGTTGACACATTTGTTTGAGACACAAATTCTCCTATGTTTTAAGAAACATATTGTATATGTTCTTCTTATATTATGCCTGTTTCAAAATTTATGTCCTTACCTTAGTGATTTTTAGCTAGGTCAAAATATGCCTTTCTCAAAATAATTATTGCTTCTAAACATATATTTTAGTTAAAACAGATACATCATGATTGATAGGTATACAATCATACTCAAACTTATTAAAGATGGTATAAGTAATGTCAATCCTTCATTAAAATGTCATTCTATTATTTGTGCTTGCTCAATTACTACTATTTGAAATTGCATAAGAGTAATTTGGAAAGTTGTTTGTAACTAATAGAATTTTAAGTGATGAATAAGGGTTGAAATAAAGTGATGAAGCTAGTTAAATTATATATGATAAATAGATAAATGATAAGAATTTATGATGTATATATATATGATAAGAAATAAAGTAAAATAGAAAACCTCTAGATCTTGAAATTACCAGATCTTATGTAAGCATTCTTTCTTATTGTTGTATTTAAAAAAATATAATTAAACTGATTTTAGAGTCGCCACTTAATTTTAAAGTACAATTAAGAAAACTATTATTTTCAATAGATTAAAACAGGAAATCTAATGAAAATATTCAAAGGGGGTTCGGGGTTCTCATTAGCATTTCGGGAAGGGATTTAAAGCACTCGAAACGCCCGCTAATATGCGATTATCCGATAATTATTATCTGACTAAATTTATTTGACTTAATTTGGATCAAACAATTTTTTGTAGTTAGGAACATTTTAAGGGAGAAAAGAAAAATATTGAAATATTTATCTAATTGAGATATTTTTGTAAATTCATTTATTTTTAAGTCAAGTAAAGACGGATAATTTAGTTAAGTAATTAATTCAAAATGGGTATTTTTTGGGGATTTGAAATTTTGAAACCTTAATATTAATTTTTAACAAATAAGCACATAACCTCATTCAAGTAAAATAGGGAAAGAAAGTTTGGGCCCAAGTCTGGATTTGTCCGTCTGGGCCAGTACTTGGGCCTAATATCATTTTGGGGCCTTCGACCCATTTGAACCATTTGTACCTGTCCTAGGCTAACAAGAAAAATATAATAATAAAGTTTTCTTTGGGAAGGCCCAATCTTCCACCTGTCCTAAACTAGCAAGACAACTAATAAGTGGGCTTAGGCCCAAAATAACAAAATACAATTTGCAAAATAACGGATGGGCCTTTTAAGCCTCCTTTTTCATTTTTCGTATACACCTAATGTATAAAAATATGTATCAGCTCTAATCCATGTTCGTCAATTTTTGAAAGACCTGTTCTTCGATTTTAATGGCCGGCTAACTCGAATAAAAGTTTGAACATCCGTGGCCCAAAAAAAAAATGCAAGGATAGAGTCCATAAGGACCCGGATAGATTTCACATGCAACAAACAAAGAAAGAGAAAGGGGGTTAATAAATGACTAAAAAATGAAACTAATTTAAATCACAACTATCAAGTAATTCGAACAAATGAAATTAGGGCAAGTTCCCGCACCAATTACACGGCAAATAATGTTTACACTTAAAAAAGTAACATGGGCCATGCATTTGTTTATAATAACACAGTGATCTTAAATGAATCAATATTCAATTAAATAAGGTAGTCAAAGCTACTATCTTAAGAATGACATAAATATTACATCAAAGGGACGTAAATATGAGCAAATTAGACAACCGGAGACTTTAATACAAACCAATCACACCTGTCAGCATTTAGAAAACAACCTTTTCTGGAGTCCAAACAAATGGAGCAAATTTAAACAATAATAACGAACTCTGCGCATTTAAAGAGCGAACCCCTTATTTTATTTTATTTTTTTGAACATGAAAAAAAAAACTAATACATCAACACCGAAAAGCTACTAGTTAGAACATAGAACAAAGATTCAGCTTCATATATAGTGAGGGGCTTTATACCAAAACAGTGTATTCCATGATATGAATGAAGTGGTAATGATCAAAATCGAAATAACTAAGAGGACCATCTATAACCAAAAATAAAATAAAATAGTAAACATGATACAAAAATTCGCACATTGAGCAGCATTAAGAGACCGAAAGGGCAAATATATCATACCCAACAGTGACCAACAATCATCAAGAGAAAAAATAGCAATAGAACCATATGATACTGAAAGAAGCTTAAGCATTGAATAAAAAAAAAACTAACACTTAATACCAACAAATATATCACATAATTCTGAGCATAAGTGGGGGACGTGATTTTACACTCACAACTTCATAAGAAAAGATGGAGGGAGTAGGCATGCTTCAACATTCACCAAGACACCAAACTATCATCAAAACAAGAATACAAATGACCGAATAGAGGATGTTATTTCGAGATGGATTAAGCATAAAGGTTAAGAAGCAAACATTTTCAGAGCTACTCTAAGAGAGCAATACGATAAGAGGCAACACAAGATGATGAACTAAATAGGCTGAAATGTTTCAACATTTAAAGAAACAACAACCGAAGAGAGGGGACAAAATACTAAATATGCATATCCACATTTTCAGCGAGCAAACAACAAGTAAAATTCTCACTCGACTAAAAGCATACAGAAAAGAACCAGCATGGTCTGAGGTTAAACAGACAAGGTTAAGAAAGGACCTCTTTTAAGGCAGCGAACCAGACTAGACGAGCAGGGAAGCAACGACCTTGAATACAAGCAACGAACAAAGAACCTGGGCAGAAATCCAGACAGTTCTCTCGAGTTCAAAGGAACTTGTGGAAGAGCGATGGATGACACCGAAAAGAAAACGAAATAAAGATCTCAATTTCTCTATTTCGGAATGTGTTCAAACTACCCTTTTTTTTAAGTTGCTCTCTATATCTTTGCCTAAAAAATAGCCAACTCTTTCTCCAATTTTTCTCTAACTCAGAATTTTCCCCCTAAAAAATCCTCCCCCTCAAGTGAACAGAAAAGAATTTTATATCGGGGGAAATTAGGGTTCGGGTTGGGGGAAAAAGGCTGAAAATTCGGATAGGCATGAGGCCCATCAATATTCAAACTTCAAAAAAAAATTCACCATTAGAGGCAAACATACTTTTCTGAGATCTTCAACCCCATTTCGGAAGAGAAAATAGGGACAGCCGCGTGCTTGCTTTTTTCTGCTCTGTTGCTGCGACTGCGCATTGAAAGGGACGGGAGGAAGAAGCCCGTAAGGGGCAGTGTACTGCCTTCTGCGTATGAGGATTTCCGTCTATCGCCGTGTATTGCTCTGTTTTTCCGTGTACCTGTTGTGTTGCTATTGTTCTGGAAAGTAACGTTGCTGGATCTCTTTTTGGGATAAGGAGGTGGGCCGGGTCGGGAGAATTAATAGGTGGGCTGGAAAAATTGTTTTTGTTGGATATGTTGAATTGAAGGGAATAAAGGGGATGGGGTCGGTTGGTCTATGTTGTGGTTGCTATTATTGTTTTGGGTTTGAGGAATTAAAAGGGTGGGCCAGATCTGGGAATTAATTAGATTTTGGCCAAAATTAGTAGTAAAGTCAATTAACAATTTGGCAAACAAATTAAAGAAATAGCCGAAAGTATTAATTTTAGAAGATTCGGCTAGAATTCATATAAGACAAATTAATATTAATTAATTAACGAGCTTCATAATCTTAACGAAATAAAATAATTAACTTAATTATAAACTAATTAATTTAACAATATAAACGACTAAATAACCAACTATTTAAATAAAGCTAAAATCTTTTTGAGACGATTTTCGAACATTCATAAAATTTACTAATTAGACACATAATTATATGAAACATCATATTTATTATTTTAAAATTTGTAAAAATGACAAAACTACTTAAAATGACTTGAAAATTATTTTGAATTTTATAAAGCTAATTATATCAAATCATTTAGAATTTAGGAAGCTCGATAATTAATTTATATTGTGGAGGTCCAAAATTGGATGTCAACACTTATCATAAATAAGAATCATTCAATATAAATTATACACAAGTATTAGGGGGTGGTAGGGAAGCAATGCAACAACAAAGTTTGCTCACATCACATCCACAACTTTCATAATTAAAATGATCTCTACAATAGGCCACACAATCTTCTCCAGTTTGACATTCAAACTCCTCCATCTTATCATATGAATAATTATGTTTTTCAACCTCCAAAGATTTCACCATTTGGCTGAAATCACATAAAATTAAGCAAAACATAACAAGAAAAATCAATTTATTCTTTGCCATTACAAGTATGAAGCAAGTGTATGGATATTTTCTTCTGTAATAGAACTTCAAGTGAACATGTATTTATCCACTCAAAAAAGATAGCAACGTATACACTATTAAAGAATTTACCTAAAATGGGACAAAATTATGCTATGCTAAATATGGTATATTGTATTTACTTTATATAATGGTTCTAATTAAGAGACTGTTTGATATTGCTATTAAAAATAACTTATTTTTAGAATCACTTTTTTAATATGACTTTTTAAAAAAAGGGTTTTTGAAAAAAAATAAAATTGTGTTTGACTAATTTATTTGAAAAGTGTTTTTCATAAGCAAATTGTGTTTGACTGATTTTTTTTTAAAAAGAAAGTATTTTTGATAGTCAAATTACAAAAAAAGATAATTATCGAGCTTCTTCAATTTCAAACAATTTGAAATAATCGTCTTTGAAAAATCTTAAAAAATATATATTTTAAAATCTCTTTCTGTTTAGTTTTGGTTAGTATTTTTCAGAAATAATTATATAATTTTACATGTTGGTTTATATAATTTTTGTCTTTTATATAAATATTTAATAAATAGCCTAAAAAATAATGTTTATCATAATTACACATTTATTCCTTTGAATTAGTTAATTTTATAATTTTGTATAATTAGTTCTCTATTTTAAAGCAATAAATAAGTTTTGATAATTATTTTGTCTTGTTTAAATTACGAAGCTCAAATAATTAATCGATAATTATTCATCTTATTTTAATTTTGTCCAATTTAGTTAATTGACTCAAATTAATTAGACCTAACTCAAATTGGTTAAATTAGCAACTAAATGGCCAATTTTTAAATAAAATGGACCATCCTTTTAATTTATATACTCTCCCACACTCTCTCTCTTTTCCCTTTTCCCAGCCCTCACATAAGCTCCTCTCCCCTTTCTTCTTCCTCCAAAACGCAAAAGTCAATACCAAAAACTCTAATTTCTTCATCCAATTACGCCACCCATCACCATTGACAGTCCCTCCTTCCATATTCAAAGATTGCAAACCTCGGGCTTGATTTGTTGACTTTGGATTAGATAAAAATCTCAACCAAATCTAATCCGAATCGAAAGATATCACATCAAATCCAAATTTTCGGGGGTAGGTTTTCATCTTGCTTGTTTTTCCTTCCATTCTCTCCAATCAATCTCTCATCTCCCGCTCAAACGACTATTTGAATTCAAGCCTTTATTTTCGCTATAAGAAGGGGACAGACAGAGGATTGAAATTTGAAGGTTGGAGAATAGTATTCCCTGAAATCGAACCCAAGAAAGTTTGAGCCTCGAATTTTCAATTTTCTTTCAAGTTCTTTGGATCATCTGTTGGTGGCGGTCAGTGGTAGTAGGAAGCTCTTCAACTCGTTTGTCTCAGTCGCTGCCCTCAAAAAGGTAAAACCTGTTTCTCTTCTTATTGTTCTGTTAACTTCAGGTGCACCTGGGTTATTGTGTTTGAAGTTATGTGTGGTATTATAAGTTTTCTCATCGAGCTCTGTAATTGTTTCTCTCATGTTGTGATTATAGGATGAGTGTGTGTTGCCGCTTATTTCTTGTTTTCACATATGAGTTTGCAATTCTCTTTCCAAAATGTGTTACGTTTCTTTCATATTGTTAACTTTCCCTTGCTGTTTAAGAACCTTTTAGGAATTGTTGTTTGATTGTTGTATTAGGATTTGGCATCATGGATGTATATCAATGTTAGCCTAATCTCGTGTTATAGATAGCTTTAGTTGAGTTCTTGTTCCAACTTCTTAGAATGCATTCAGTTTCAATAATAAATAAGTTTCGGTTCGGTTTGTGTCGAAGATGATTTTTTCTGACTAGAACTGTTGCTATTCTTATTTTTTGGCCCGCATAACGGCATTTTATTGAAGTTTCAAACTGCTACACTTGTATTAGTTAAGTCGTAGTCGCTATGCATATGCATTAATAACCGGTATTCGACGCCATGTTTTTTCGCTCTTTCACTCTAAATATGGGAATCACGATATACATAGCTATTTAAACTAATATTGTGTTTTTGCTATTCTTTGTCCCAAAACTATTTCACTTGAATGCTGCTAAACCCGCTTACTGCTGTTCATATGCTGTCATCACTTATAATTTATCCACTCTTATTGCTAATGAATAATTCCATAAAGTAGGACTTACTTTAGTGGTCCATGTTTATTTTCCTTTTATATTTGTTGAAGTGATTTTTCTTTTTCCTTCTTCAATTAAAAGATAAAATAAAATTGGTGATCCATTTAATATCAATTACGTGAATTACTACTTAGTTTCTTTGCTTGTGATTTGAATATTATGCTAAGTTTTTTTTTTGGATCTTGTCCAACTCTAATTCCACTTCTTTTACTTTTGTTTGATTTATGGTATGTTGGCGGAGTCCAAGTTGGACCCAATTCCTATTTCTTGCATTCTCCGTCTTATCGAGTCAACCGCATAATTGGAACCATGTGGAGTTCGGGAAGAGAATACATGTTGTAAGGGAAGCTGAAACAGGTCTCGGATTACAGAAAAATGGGTTGTATACATTCGATATACACTGATATACATCAGATATATACAAAAAGGGAATTGAGCCAAGAGCCCAAATCAGCAACGAGTTTGGCCCAAAAAAGGGCCCAAATTCATCTTCTCCTTTATTCTCCTAGATTATTTAATTGTGATTACTTTTTGTTAGTTTTTGTTTTTATTAACTCTAACTTTAAATAACTTAATTGAACTCCCCAAAGGATGAACTATTTTCTTTGTGTTGGTTTACTTTAATAAATTTTATTTTATCAACTCTTGCACCCTTATTTACTTATTCAAATGTTTTCAATTCAAAACTTTCACTTACTTTTAACTAGTTTAAACTGATTTCTTGGTTTATCGACTAAATTAGTTCAAATTATTATGAGTCAAATAAATTTTAATTAATCTAGTTTGTTAAAATTTTAATCATTTGCATTTAATTCAAATGTTTCATTTAGGTCCCTTTCCCTATAAAAAAATAAAATAAAATAAAATGTGTCGTTTATTTAATCTATTTTCTCAAGTTAATTGAATATTGTAAATAAATATTATTATTTATATATATATATTAAATCATTTTCCTAAAAAAAATTGTCCAAAAAATATTTAACCTAAGTCATAGGATAATTGCGTGTTAACGGATGCTTCAAATGTCTTAAAAACCTTCTTGAAGCGTAAATAAGAACCTCTTACTCATTTTCTCTACATTTTTAAGGACTTAATCTGTTAGAGTCTTTTCAAATTAAGTTTTCTTAATTTCTTTATAAAATTATGTGGCGACTCTTTCTAAGTATTTTTATCAAATTGTTTTTATACTTGAAACATTTCAAAAAGTAATTTTTCTAAAAAATAGTAAAATTACAGCATAACAATAACTATTAATGTACTTTTATTATTAAGAGTATTTGATTCCTAGAGACTATTTTAAATATCTACTATAAGAAAATTAATCAATTTTTTTATTTTTATTAAATTAAAATGTACATATTTAAATTTTCAATCATTACCCTTATACCTTTTTTGGGAGGCTAAAATCTTTAATAGTTATTTTTTTTCCTTTTTTGTAATCTTACAAAAATATTGTTATTACCTTTTTTTCCAATTCTACAAAATAATATGTAAAATAATATATAATATATAAAATAATAATATGTAAATGTAAAATAAATTATAAATTTATTAAATGAAATTTAACAAAAAAAAAATGAAATATGCTAATCAATTAATAAGAGATATATTGGTAAATATTATGAAAAATATATTTTAATCTTGAGAAAAATAATTTTTTGTTTTTGCTTCTACTTTTTTTAAGAAATAGAATTTTTTAGCTTCTACCAAACAAGAGAAAAATTGCTTCTGCTTCCATTTAAAAACACTTTTAGTGATCTGCCAAATATTAACTTTTTCAATAAAAATATTTTTTTCTCAAAATAAGTAATTCTAGCCTCCGAACTACAATTCCAAAATAAGAAAAATATCTTGTACACGTGATATTGAATTTCAGAACAGTTTTGTATTGCACTTTACTTTAGTTTATGATGTCTAGAAGGTTTAGTATATACTTATAATAATTTAACTTATTTTGCATATCTTTTAGTTTGTTTTCGCATATCTTTAAATCGTGATTATTTGATATTATAGTGTTAGGCTCATCGGTTTTACGATTAAAAAAAGTGTCTAATTGAGTCTCGCAAATCAATATGATGACATCTATATCTATCTTGAATGGCTATGTGAATTTTAGGAAACATCAGTTTTTTGATTCATCATTGTGTGTAATCAATTATCTCTTGAGTTTTCTAAACTCCGTGTTTTATCCTCTTACAGATTGTGAGGATATAAAAAATAATATTCTCTCTATTTCAAAAAGAATGACCTAATTTGACTTGAGACGGAGTTCAAGAAAAGAAAGAAGACTTTTTAATCTTGTGGTTCTAAATTAAAGTTATGTCAAATGTACCTTTATGTCCTTTAATCTTGTGGCTTTAAACATGTCACGTGGAAAATTGAAATTAAAGTGTTGCCAAAAAAGGAAAAGACTCATTCTTTTTTTAAACAGACTAAAAAGGAAACTAGGTCAATTTTTTTTAAACGAAGGGAGTAATATATTAAGTATAGAGTCAACTAACATAAACCTCGGCAAAGAAAAGGTGTTATTGTCAAGCTTACCTTTATCATGGTAAAAACAAAGTAAAAGAAACATCAAGTTTAACTAATGAATTATCATCTTTTCCTTCTATGTTTACTCGTTTTAGTATGTTGACACATTTGTTTGAGACACAAACTTTCCTATTTTCTAAGAAACATATTATATATGTTCTACATTATATTCTGCTTGTTTCAAAATTTATGTCCTTAACTTTAGTGATTTTTAGCTAGGCCAAAATATGTCTTTCTCAAAATAATTATTGCTTCTAAACATATATTTTAGTTAAAACAGATACTTCATGATTGACAGGTATAAATAATGTCAATCCTTCATTAATATATTATTTTATTATTTGTGCTTGCTCAATTAGTATTATTTGAAATTGCATAAGAGTAATTTGAAAAGATGTTTGTAACTAATAGAATTTTAAGTGATGAATAAGGGTTGAAATACAATGATGAAGCTAGTTGAATTATATATGATAAATGATAAGAATTTATGTTGTAAATATATGATAAGAAATAAAGTAGAATAGAAAAAACTCAAGATCTTGAAATTACCAGATCTTATGTAAGCATTCTTTCTTATCATAAATAAGAATCATTCAATGTGAATTATACATAAGCATTAGGGGGTGGTAGGGAAGCAATGCAACAACAAAGTTTACTCACATCACATCCACAACTTTCATAATTAAAATGATCTCTACAATAGGCCACACAATCTTCTCCAGTTTGACATTCAAACTTCTCCATCTTATCATATGAATAATTATGTTTTTCAACCTCCAAAGATTTCACCATTTGGCTGAAATCACATAAAATTAAGCAAAACATAACAAGAAAAATCAATTTAGTCTTTGCCATTACAAGTATGAAGCAAGTGTATGGATATTTTCTTCTGTAATAAAACTTCAAGCGAACATGTATTTATACACTCAAAAAAGATAGCAACATATACGCTATTAAAGAATTTACCTAAAATGGGACACAATTATGCTATGCTAATATATGGAATATTGTATTTACTTTATATAATGATTCTAATTAAGAGCCTATTTGATATTGCTGTTAATAATAACTTATTTTTATAATCACTTTTTTAAAATGACTTTTTAGAAAAGTGTTTTTAAAAAATAGACTAATTTATTTGAAAAGTGTTTTTCATAAGCAAATTGTGTTTGACTGATTTTATTTTAAAAAAAAAAGTATTTTTGAGAATCAAATTACAAAAAAGGATAACTATTAATGTACTTTTATTATTAAGATTACAAGTATACGTACCCGCGCGTTGCACGGATATTTTAAAATAAATAATTTTGTTTAAATTAAAAATAACTAATACAAATTATCCGACGAAGCATATTATGTGTAATTAAGTTATCTTGAAATTCAAATATTTTAAAATTTGAAATTTCAAATAAATATATTTTAAAATCGCCATTTTAAACATAAACTAATATTGTGAATAGTCTTACATGATAGAATTTAACGCTTCCCGAATTAGATATTATTTATCCTAAACTTAAAAATTTAAGTTTTATTTCTCATAAAATTACTTTTCAATTATTTTGAAAATTTTGATTTTCCTTTAAACAATTTGTTTCGAAATGGAATAGTGGGAGGTTTTAAACCGTTTACTTTTTATAGTGGCCATTTTACTTTTTATTATTATCAATAAGAGTTAAATTATTTTATTTTTATTTATTGAAAATAATTGATTCACAATCGTTTTGATTTTCTTTTTCAATTTATTATTTTTTTAAAATTTATTATTAGAATGATTTTTCAAGATCAATTAGTGGCCATTTTCCATTTTATTTATTATTAATAAGAGTTAAAAACTTTAACTTTTATTTTTTGAAAAGGGATGATTCACAATCGTTTTTGATTTTTTTTTTCATTTATACTTTCTTTAAAAAAAATATGTGGCTTGGTTATTTATTTTGAAAAAGTAACATTTATTTAGTGGGCATTTTAATTTTTATTCTTATCAATAAAAGTTAAATTATTTAATTTTTATTCATTGAAAATATTTTATTCACAATCGTTTTGATTTTCTCTTTCAATTTATTGTTTTTTAAAAATTTATTATTTGAATGATTTTTCCAGATCAATTAGTGGCCATTTTTATTTTTATTTATTATTAATAAGAGTTAAAAACTTTAACTGTTATTTTTTGGAAAGGGATGATTCACAATCGTTTTTGATTTTTTTTTATCATTTATACTTTTAAAAAAAAAATGTGTGGCTTGGTTATTTATTGTGAAAAAGTAACATTTATTTAGTGGGCATTTTAATTTTTATTATTATTAATAAGAGTTAAATTATTTAATTTTTATTTATTGAAAATGGTTGATTCAAAACCGTTTTGATTTTCTTTTTCATTTATACTTTTTTAATTTATTATTTGAATGATTTTCCAGATTAATTAGTGGCCATTTTTTATTTTTATTTATTATTAATAAGA
Organism: Solanum paucissectum; assembly: GCA_029582445.1. Lineage (NCBI taxonomy): Eukaryota > Viridiplantae > Streptophyta > Magnoliopsida > Solanales > Solanaceae > Solanum > Solanum paucissectum. The sequence goes on from JAJONZ010023310.1 coordinate 11,844, forward strand.
TTTAAAAACTTTAATTTTACTTTTTGAAAATGGTTGATTCACAAGAGTTTCTGATTTTTTTTCATTGAGAACTTGACCGCGCTTCGCGCGTTTGTTAAAAGTTTAATATTTTTGATTAATTTAATATTTAATCTATTGTTTAATCGTAATATTATTGTTTGTTTTAATAATAAAAGAAAATTAAAGCTTGACAAATTTTACATTTATTAAATGAGGGAGAATATATTTGTTATAACAAATTGTTTCATTTCTAGTGAAATTGATCCTTTTATATGCAATATATATTTGGGTGTACCTCACCTTAAATGTTTAAGAAATATCTCATAATGTGAAATAACAATGTAATACTAAACAAATGCATCAACAAGTGAAATTTACATTAAAAAAATATTGAACAATGACGTAATAATACCTTGATAAAATTTTCTATCCATTTTAAAAAAAAAAACTTCACTCTTTTTTTGTCATATCTTCTTATTTAATAGAAGAATCATTTATAATATTCTACTCCACCTTAATTTGTATCATCAGAGTTTAAGAATAAACATTAAATTTTAAATCGAAATAAAAAATTATTGAAAAATGACAGAGAAAATAATAATATTACGAAAATCAAAATCAAGTGAAAGAAAAGTTTTTTCATGAATTTTTAAAATTTGAAATATAGTGATAACAATCAAAATAGAGTAGTTGTTTTATCATTAAAATTAAGTTTAATTGGATTGAATTAGTAGAATGAGAAAAAAATATTAAATTAATAGCCCTTTTATATTATTAAAAATACATTTTTTAATTGAGTAGTAGGTCAAAAGTTACAAGTTACAAATTGGGATATTAAATTAGTAGCTTACTCTCTTCTTAATTATTATGGTATTGCAAACATTTCTTTTTCTTAAATGGTGATTTATTTTCCTTTTATAGCTATTCAATTAATATGGGATATTGAAATAATATCTTCATCTTTCCTTAATCATAATAAAATTATTATTTAACCTTTATTTTTCTGAAATGA
>JAJONZ010023312.1:0-16136 GCA_029582445.1 Solanum paucissectum
TTAAACTCATCAGTTTTCATTCATTTCAGATTTAGTATATGGGTATTCCCCATCTTTTCATTTTAATTATGATTTAGCTTCCGCATCAGTTTATTATCTTTAGTATGCTCATGATCATGCCAGCAGGGTTAGCTTGGGATCACTCATGGTCCTAGGTCCCGTGTCCGCGTCTCGGGGGTAGCTCGGGGCGTGACAGTACTCATACTATCTTTTCAAGTGCAAATACTACCCAAGCTCTACAACACACCTCCTCATAAGGGTCTGAATTCAAACAAGGTTAAGAGAATAGAGTACATCTCACTTTTAGCTTTAACGCACGATTCACATGAATATGAGTGCATTCTTTTGAAACTCAACACTTAAACTCACTCACGGGCTTCTCTCAAGCCCTCTGCAGTCTCATGTTTTTCTTAAGATTTTTGCTAAGAGTAACTCATCAATAAGGATTTGGCTTTGATTTTTCAACTACCTTGAGCCTGAGGGGTAGTCGAATGGATATGAGAAAAGCACGAGTTAGAATAAATTCCTTATGATACAATTCTACAGCACGATATAGAGTATGAAAAAATGGAAACTTTTCGTAAATGTTAGTCCCTCATTTATAGAAGTGGGGCCCTCACAACTATAAATAAGATCCTACTGACACGGCTTCATAGACACCCTAGGACACTTGAACTCTATGCTCTGATAGAAAATTTGTCACGACTTGAGCCTACACCCTGGACATGGCCGGCACTTGAGAACCATTGTTGGTCCTCAAGCGAACCCTCATCCTGGATGACTACAAGCGGAAGGCTGACTCAAGCATACACAAGCATCAAACTGAAAGAAATGATAGATCAACAATTTCTTTAAATCTTAAAACTCTCTAAATATACCAAGTATGAACATAGGTTTTAAATAAAACATCTGAAACTGAAAGACTCTCAAAAACTGTCTATATATGAAGCCTTTACTATACAAAGATAAGTGTCAGGACAAGACCCACGACTCCTTAAAAGAACTACTACTAACAACTCATAAAACTGGAGTACTCCAAAAGCAAGGAGGTCTCACTCATGAGTAGACGGGCGGAGAGTGATCTCAACAAACTCTTGTTGAGGATCCTAAAACCTGTATTTGCATCATTAAAAGATTCAAGTCGAATAACATCAGTACATTGAATGTACGAATATGTAATATTGCTAAATAACAAATAACTGAAAAGAAAGGACTACAATAGATAACAATGTACTCAAGCTGAATGTAAAAAAAATAAAGGAGTTAAATCATTTAAAGCTTTACAAAATACTTTCCCATCTCTGAACAGAACATAATAAGTGATATATAAAAAGACACTTATCTTGTTGAAAATGAAAACATAAAGGAAAATTAATGAGTGTATGAGAATTTTCTTCGATTTATCATGTATCATCTCAAAACCTACCTTAACGCTTCAGTAGAAAAAGGGTTGAACCAGAAAATTTAGGAGGACCACGAGCCCTTCCACGGGCCGTGGATCCTCACACGAGTTGTGGGATGGGCCATGAAAGTGAAGCAGAGCCACCAGGGCTTAAGTGTCGAACCACGACCCACTTGACGGGTCGTATTCCTACTAACGAGGACTCCATTTGGGTGATAGTAGACAGAGTCACTAAGTCCACTCACTTCTTGGTTGTCAAGATTACAGATGTAGCGGAGGACTACGCCAAACTCTACATCAATGAGATAGTCAAGTTGCATGGGATTCCCTTGTCAATCATCTCATATAAAGGTCCTGAGGTCTGAGAGCTTGTGTGATCGATTCAAGGGTAGTTGGGATGATCACCTACCCATCATAGAGTTCGCCTACAATAATAGTTTTCATTCCAGTATTCATATGGCCCTATATGAGGCATTATATGGGCGTAGATGCAGATCTCCGGTCACTTGGTTTGAAGTAGTTGAAGCAGCCTTGATTGGGCCACATTCGGTTCATGAAGCTATGGAAAAAGTTCAACTCATCATAGATAGACTTAAGACAACTCAAAGTCGTCAGAAGTCCTATGCAGATGTGAGGACAAGGGACTTAGAGTTTGAAATCGATGATTAGGTCTTCATGAATGTGTCACCTATGAAAGGGGTGATAAGATTTGTCAAGAAAGGGAAGCTCACTCCTATATATGTAGGTCCTTACAGAATCCTGAAAAAAGTTGGTAATGTGGCTTATGAGTTAGAGTTGCCAACAGAACTAGCAACGGTTCATCCAGTTTTTCACATTTCCTTGTTGAAAAAGTGTGTGGGTGATCCGGTATCGATTATACCATTAGAGAGTGTGGCGGTGAAGGATAACCTTACTTATGAAAAAGTGTTAGTTGAGATTCTTGACCGTCAGGTTCGTAGGTTGAGGAATAAGAAAGTCACTTCAGTAAAGGTTTTGTGGAGGAGTTGGTCAGTAGAGGGAGCTATTTGAGAAGCAGAAGTATCCATGATGCCCAAGTACCCTCATCTCTTTCCTTCTGATTCCGTTTTAGCAAGAGGTAATAGTTCCTCTCCACTCTCTCAAGTTACTCTTGTGTAATTCAATCTCAGTGTCTTGTTCCCTCAGTTATTATTGCATTACATCATATTTGCATGTTCTTGGAACTCAGTTTAGTTAGTTATCAATTTCTAGTACCTAGTGGTAGGGATTGCAGCTCCTTCCCTCCATACTCAGCTTGATTAGCCTTCATTCGAGGAAGAATGTTCTCAAGGGGGAGATATTGTAACACTTCAGAACCTACCTTAAATGCTTTAACAGAAAAAGGATTGAACCAGAAAATTTTGGAGGACCACGAGCCCCTCCACGTGCCATGGATCCTTACACAAGTCGTGGGATGGGCTGTGAAAGTGAAGCAGAGCCACCAGAGCTCAAGTGTCGAACCACGACCCACTTGACGGGATGTGGTCGCACTAACAAGTCGTGGATGGGCACGTCGACTTAATCAGTAGACCCTTAGCCCAAACTGAAGAACCACGGTGGCTTTCACCACTCGTGGTCCTTCACACAGTCTGTGAAGTGGACCGTGGCTGAGAGGTTCAAAAACCAATAGGCACTGGCCAAGAACCACGACCCACTTGACAGGCAGTGCTCCCTTTGACGGTCCATCAGTGGCTCCGTGCCCTCGTCAACTTTTAAGTTAGGGTTGTTTTGGTTTTTTCCACTATGCATTGGGCATTTAAACTACGTTGTTTAACACCTAAATTACGTCTTTTTACTCACTCTTAGCCTAATAATCTAGTCAGAACCTACCCATAACATTCATTCTCCAAAAATCATTCAAGTTAGAATGAAAAGAGGAGAAAGAGGCGCCAGTTTCTTTCAGGAACAAGAAACAATGTTCTTCAAGCTTCAACCCCAAAATCCAAAGGATTTCTCCATAGTTTTCCTCACCAGGTATGTGGGATTTCATTAGTATATTTCTTTCATCCACTAGGTCCCTGGAATTAAGTCAGTTCCTTTATTCTACATAGCTTGTTTGACATAGGGTTTGTAAAATCTTGGGAATTTTTTGTGATTTCAACTGCTATATAATCCATAGTCTAAATAACATGTTTTCTTGGAAACGTTGCTTAATTCCTTGAATGAAACTTAGAACCCTAGTTTGTATAAATTTTCTTAGTTCATGAATTATACTTACTAGGTCAATTAAACATAAAATCATGCTCCAGATTTCGAATGTCACATTATCAATACATAAATGTTGCATTCTCAGATTGCATGTCAGTACTTTGAGCTTTCAGTATTTAGTACATTTTAGCTTCTTATGTATTCAGTTGGGAGTAGAATTAGCACCAAGTTGGACCAGGGTTCAGTGTACCCTCATAGTCCTAGAACTACGTGCACGCGTAGGATTATAAGTCCTCTCTGTTGGGCATCAGATTTAGTGATCACGCTAGTCATGCCTTTATACCCCTGGCAAGGTATATTGGGTTCTCTCGATGGGGCATATATATCGGACTCCACGTTTAGATCACGTGGTTTATGTCGGGTAGTAGTAGCTCCCACAATCAGACTTTTAGTGCATTTGACTAGGTTTTCAGTATATACTTCAGCATTCAGTTAAGCATGTTATTCTCATGATTAGTACTTGGTCATTGCATTCAACTTAGCTTTTCAGTTATGTTTTAGCATTTACATTCTTTCTTAGTTTATGTCATTGCTTAGTTATGATTTGTTCAGCATATATATATATTCGTTCAGCTTCGTATCTATATCCTGCATGCTTAGTACATTCCAAGTACTGACGCATACTCTACGCTACATCATTTTATGATGTAGGTTCAGGTACTCAGCATCCATATCACGCTTAGATCGATTATCGGTCCGACTTCAGTAGATTCAATGGTGAATATTCATACTTCGAGGATAATAGACATGCTTTCCATTTTAGTCTTTATATTCAGTTTTGAGTTTTGTTAGAGTTAGCTGGGAGCATGTCCCAGCAACTCAACTCAGTTAGAGGCTTTTCAGACATAGTAGTAGATTCGGCTTGAGTTGTTAAGTTTATCTTTCAGTTATCATTAAAATCTTAGTATGTTTTATATATTCAAACTAGTTGGGTTTTTCCCCATTTTTCAGTTAACCATTGTTTTAGTTTCCGCTTAGTACATTTTTATTCAGTTATTCTCAGTATGCTTGATATATGCCAGACACATAGTTAGCTTAGGGTCACTCGCGATCCTAGGTCCCGTGTTACGTCAAGGGGGTAGTCTCGGGGTGTGACATATCACTTTCAATATGTCCACTTGTTATTAAAAAATTCAATTAATTTATCAATTTAGGCAACACAAAGCATCATTAAAGATCGAGGATGGAAAAAAACTGACTTAATAACTTAAGAAATCCATAACCTTTTACTTTTTAATCTAAAACCTCATATAGATGGATAATTGATTACAAACAACAAGAGACTTCATTAAAAAGACAACAATTGTTCATGATAGAAGACTCAATCGCTAGTAAAGTCCTCTCTAAGCATAGCTTTCAATTTTAAGAACTCCAATTATAATTTCCATGATAATTTTGAGTTCAAGATTCCTCCTCATCTTTTAGCTCAGGGGAAACATTTAAATCAAACTTCAGATGCTCGAGCAAAATAGAATTTTGCGTTTCTTTTTTAATCTTCTCTACCCGCAAATTCAATTCCAACTTCTGCTCCTCCGTATGTTTATCTTGAGGTATTTTTGAGCCAGGGTGCAGAACCTTTTGCATTAGTACTCGTTTTTTTTTTCTCGTTACATGTTTGCAATTCTTTATGGAGATCTTCCAATGTAACAAAACCATTTGATTTGCCCTCAGCATAATCACGTTGGTGATCCTCTAGTTTCACTTTGAGAAATTTTCCAATTATTTCTTCAATGCTTGTGGAACCACAGGAACATGGTTTTCCACCTGCTAAAAAGAGCATCACACCAACATTTGCCATAGTCTGAGTTGCAAACTTCTTTGCATCCTGAAACAAAGTTTTTTTCTTTTGGAGAAACTCACAATATGTGCTCTCTCAGACTCAATGAACTTCATTTCAAATTTTTGCTTGCCGTTTTTGGTCTCATTTTCCATTGCAAAAGAAAATGATATGAAGAAGAAAGAAATATATTTCTATTGAATAAGGCTGAGCAATTTTAAGAGGAACACTTGTGTAATTTATAGTAGGTGTGTGAGTATACTTCTCACGAATATTGTAATGTTTTCTTGTTATGAGTCTAGCTATCACGTGTATTTTCATGTTTACTTAATTCTTTCATATTACAAGTCTATCTATTTATTTAATGCTTTCATATTATACGGATCTTTCTATCACGTATGTTTTCACATTTTATTAATGTATTCATATTATGAGTCTACTATCACATTCATATTATGAGTCTATATTTTCATATTATGTGATTCTATTACAAGGTTACCTTGTAACTCAACAAAAACTAAGAAGTTGCAAGGTAATAGTGCCGAATTGAATTTAAAGACAAATAAAAAAGAAACAATGCTTATATATATACGATGTTAAAGGTGGACCAATTAGAGAAATGGTAGAATTATCTCTTTGTGACCTATAGGTCACAAGTTTGAACCGTAAGAGAAACCACTAAAAAGGATATTGTTAATTGTGCATCACAACCAAACCCTTACCAAATTCTACAAATGCAAGATGTTTTAGGCAATGACTGAGTTATTCTTTTAATATTATCAATGTTAATTCTTTTGGAATTCCACATCTGAGCCTTAAAATTTCAATATGAATTCCACATATAGGATCTACGGTCTGTAGATCAAACCACGAACCGTAGATGACCCCGTGGAAGGTTTTCGATAGATTCTTAATTGTGTTTTTATTTGTCTTTTCCTACTTTTTCTAAGTCCAAACTATGACATTTTAACTTAAATTAGGGGAATATAGTCCACCAAGTACTCTATTTTATTTTATTTCTACACTCTCAACTCCCTAACTCAAAAAGAAAATCGCAAGGAAGACAAAAGTTAGGGTTTCAATGCTTCCAAACAAGTTCTTCCTCAAGATTCTTCAAGAACCTTATTCTTCCATGTATGTAAGTCTAATCATAGTGTTGGACTAAGTTCGTCCTCATTCCCTACATCTCAATTAACTCAGTAAAACTTCAATCTAGGGTTCTACCCTTAGTTTCATGGAATTCTTGATATGGGTTATTTTCTGCTTCTGAATTTTAAATCCTTATTTATGAGATTTGCAATATTTTATGCATTGAGATTCTTGAGTGGTTGTTCATGCTTGTATTTCCATATGAACCTTATTTATTGAGTTTTGCTAAAAGTATTTCGGGCCAGTATATTCCTTACAATTATTTTGGCAATTAAAGTTAGTCCAAAAGAGAGTTTAAATCACTATTTTGAGAAGAGTTTAAGGGGACTTAAATCATTCCAAATGTACTATTTTTACATTGAAAAGAGAATACCATTTTCATAAAATTATAAAAAGTTTTCAGATAGATTCAGTACCATTCAGTTCAGTTACCTCTTAAAGAGGTTTTTTTGAGTAATTATTTCAGCACAATGAGCATTTTACATGAGTATACAATTATATATATAGCCCTATAAATCACGTAACTAGCATGGGATAGGATTGCATCGACTTTCGGCGACTCCTCATTACCTCTGAGAAGGCTTATTATATAGATCCATGAGTTGAGTTATGTTCTTTACACTGGAAATGTATAAGACAGTTTTAGCAACGTGGGTAAAATGTTTAATCATCAGGTGATTCATAGTGATGGTTGCAGGTTAGAGAAACTCCCCAGCAAAGTAAAGTGTGTGTGTGTATATATATATATATAGTTCAACATTTACTACTGTTGCATCCTTACAGAAAAAGTTTAAATGATTTTCATCATGATCTATACTATACTTCAGTTGAGTAATTTTCAGTCTTTCAACTCAATTATTTGTTTATTCAGCCCTATTACATATTGTACATTCAATGTACTAATGTCATTCGACCTGCATCATTTTCTAACCTTTGGTAAGCCTTTTTATCCACTAGTTGTGGATCATCGCCTTTCATTCTGTAAGTGTTTGTCATAGTCACTAGTAATGAATTTCATATGTTGCTCTAGAGGTCTTACATCAGGTTTTTCCTAATAAGCCCTACTCTACTCTGAAATGAACTCCAGTATGTACTTCTTTTGTGTCATAAGTATCCCTTTGCTAGACCTCATGAATTCTATCCCTATGAAGTATCTCAGCTCACCTAAATCCTTGATCTTGAAGCAGAGTACTCTGTGAGTTCTTGATATACAGTATATCATTTCCAGTAAACAACACATCATCCACATACATGAGTATTATCACAAATTTCTGACCAAAGTATTTTTGTGAACAAGGAATAATCGTGTTCTCTGTTGAAAACCAATTCCTTTAGTGAACAAGGAATAGTCATGTTCTCTGTTGAAAACTTGACTTGATCAATGCAGTAGTGAATTTAATGCTTCATTGCCTAGATGCATATTTAAGACCATATAAAGACATCTTTAATCTACACACATTTGATGTCTCCCCCTTACTTCCAAAGCCTTGAGGCAGTGCCATGAAAACCTCTTCATGTTGATCACCTTGGAAAAAAACATTAAACACATCCATCTGAAAGAAAGGCCAATCATGAATAGTATCCAAAGAAAGTGCACATCTAACAGTAACCATCTTTGCAACAGTAGAGAGAGGTAATAAAGTCCAATTGAATTTAAGGACAAATAAAAAATAAACAATGCTTACATATATATAATTTTAAAGGTGGACTAATTGGAGCAATTGTAGAATTATCGCTTTGTGACCTGGTCACAAGTTCCAACTCTAAGAGCAACCACTAATGATATTATCAATTGTGCATCACAAACCAAACTCTTGCCAAAATTCTACTAATGCATGACGTTTTATGAAATGGACTGCATTATTCTTTTAATATACTGTCAATGTTAATACTTTTGGAATTCCACATCGAATGGGGTAGGGGTTACTAGGTCTCGTTATATGATCTTGAGAAATTCTTCCTTCATAGGCTAGCTTTTGGAATTGATCTACTTGATACTTGTGAATGACTTATTTGATTCATGTGATTGATATACTTAAAACTAATTGATTGTGAATTGTGATTGTTAAGCCTTGTGAATTGTGTATTGTAAAACTATTAGGTTGGACTGATTTCTATACATGTTGTAGTTTGAGGAGGTTCAATTGGGATGAAAGGAGTACTCGTATTCTAGCTAGTTTGCCATGTTTATTTGGTTACTTGTTGATTACAGTGTTGGTTGATACTTACTCCTTGATTTTTCACTTGTGTAGGTTCCGACCCTGGATCTATGTGATTGTTCTTCTCCTAGTTACATCTGAGGCTTTCTGAGGATACATTGATAGGTACCTTCTTGTCATCCCGGTGAGCCCTCATATTCCTTATTTATGTTTTTTTCTATTTGAGAAACAAAGACATTGAGAGTTGTAATTGTATTTCAATTACGCACTTTATACATTAGCAACTTGTACACGTGATAACCATATTTTGGGGTTTCATAAGAATGAATAAGTTCCGCTCTTATGTTATTATTGCTTACTTTATGATTTATTTCGTGTTGTTGGGGCTGAGGCTGACTTGTCTTGGTGGGAATAGACAAGTGTCATCACGTCTATTTTTGGGTCGTGACAAGTTACTACCAATTTCTTGCAAGCCCCTTATCCTTCCACTTGCTTATTTATTCCAGAAAGTTTGTGGAGCAAAGTAAATCTCAGACTATTTTTTTTGTTGCTGCACTGTATTTTTAAAAGCTAGATTTTAAGACAAACGAGAATACACACATTGGGATTTATCAAGCTTTACTTTTACTACACTCTCTACAATCCGCTCAACTACCATGATAGATATCCAGAACAAGATGACTACAACGTTGTTATTTTTCCCTTTGCCAATATCAGGTTATGTAATTATGTAAATATGTAAATATATATGCATATACAGTGCAGTAATGTATGTGTATATAGATCCTACATATTTTCTAAATTTACATTCCAACACAATTTTTTCAGACACACGGGCAAAATATTAGGCATATGCTCGCACGGGCGAATTACATATAGTAGGATAGAAACATGTGAGCTTTTAGGAATGGTTTTTTTAAAAAAAAATTATGAAACTACCAACTAATACCATAATTAAAATCCATAACAATCATTTCACTAAATAATATTTTGTTAGATTATTATAGACCTAATGTTATATATAGTAGTTAGTACTTTCATGTATTTTGCTTCAAAAATAAAAATAATTAATGTTCAATTGTTGATGGAGATGATACCGCTCAAATTACCCTCAAACCAAGTTAAAAGAGTAAGAGTTTACCGTTAATGAAAATCCCCAACTAAGAGTCGGGGTCGAATCCCGCAAGGAACAATTTGTAGGCAATTGAAAAGACAAAGAATGAATAGTTACAAATTTGAAACTAAACTTAAGAATACACGATTATCAATATCAAGAGTGATTTTGGTAAACAAACGATGGCTTTGGACAAAGACATTATCAAGCAAGGGATATATGAAAATTGAGAAATATGGAATTCAATTCACACTCACATGATCCATTGCAATTCAACACATGCTCAATCAATCATAGATAGGCTAGATCAGCATCAATCAACACTAATTTTCTTTCGGTCTCAAAGTGTTATATCAAAAAATTCCCTTTCGGTCTCAATCGTGTCAACAATAAAGCAATCCAAGACCTTAATCTAAACTCCTATATCTAGCAAGTTTAGCATTCAACAAAGTAGACCTAAATCTTCTCCTTTTGGTCTAAAATTTAGGACTCATTTCGTCCAACCCGCAAAGATTAGAAGCTAGATTACAGCGTGAACTCTCAAATCATAGATTAAAGCATGAAAAATAGATTAAACTCATTTCATGAAATTAAGCATGGAATCAACGAATCACAAAAGAAATAGAGCAATAAATCAAATATCCAAATGAGTTTTCAATTTCTAGCACAAAACCTCAATTTCATATACACAATTACGCCCACAATTCTTGCAATTTTAAAGCAAGGAAATAAAGAAGGGAACAAGAGATTTTACTATTAAGCACACATTCTTCAAACCCAAATGTGAATTGTGAGGCAACTTGCCTTCAAAATATTTACCCAAAATAGGAATCTACAAGTTTTTCTCTACTCTAAGCTAAGAAGATGAACTCTCTCTATTTTCTCCCTAGGATTGTTGCATAATCTAAAAAATGAGTATTGGTGAGTGTAAAAAGGGGTTTTGGGATCAATTTGGTGAAATACCCAATCTGTCCAGACACAAGGCATTTGATCTACACGTTTGCAACAACTAACTCACGCGGTCGATTTGAGTAGTGTCGTTGGGTCACTCGATCATGACATTTGACCACACGATCACAAAGTCTGAATTTCTTGGCCAATGTGATAGCGACCCTGTTTCAAGTTGTCGCGTTGAGTACTTCACTGCTAGATCAACTTTCTTCCGTTTGACCTCTTCTTACCTCAATTCCACTTGATTTCTTCAAATATCTTTCATATCAACTCTCCATTGCAAATATGAAGAAAACCAAATTAAAAGCACCAACTCTAACCTAAATCAAGCCAAAACTAATAAGAAAGGAGCCTCAAATGAGTGGAAATTCACCACTCGTCAACACCCTAACTTAAAAACTTTGCTTGTCCTCAAGCAACGAAAAATCCAAAACATAAGAGGTCTCATTTCAACACACACCACAAATCAATTTCACCTTTTTCAATAAAGCACAAAGGAAATGGCTTTGGTTAGTACTAATAAATAGTCCACATGCAAAAAAAAATCACTAAAGAAGCCTCCTTATTCTCATGGGACATTTTCAAGAATCACTAAGTGACAACAACTCAAACTCGAGAAGTGACTTAATTCATTAGTTCTTTTCACATGCTCACTTGACTCAATTAGGAATTTTTAAAATGACCAGTTTGACAACTTACATGCCCTCACAAGAAGAAGATATCCCAACACTCACAAAATATTTACAAGACAAGGGACAAAGATGAAAACACCACACTCACAAAGAATCATCTCATGCACACAAATGTCACACCATAGGCTTGCCCATATTTTCAATCACTATTGACTCAACTCCATTTGGTTAGAAATCTCAAAGGCCTTTGTTAAGCTTGCAATGTAAGCTTAGGGAAGGTTAGGATATTATTTAGTTATAAGTGACTACACCCTCCTTCAACACTACACAACAACTCAACATTTCTGATTTTTATCACTTTTCAAACTCAATGCACATTTCACATCATTTTTCATTTTCCTTTTCTTATTTCACCTCTAGATGCCCCGCATGCAACCATTTTCAACCTTTGGAGGGTTCAAGTCTCATTTATTCACTTTCTTTCTATCTTTTTCAAAAAAAATTCTTTCTTTAAGAATTTTTTTTTCATTCTTCAGTCTCCTTTTTTATCAAGCTCTCATGTGATAAGCATCCCTTCTATGATTTTCCCATAACACCCTCAACTTAGGCTTTTAGCCTCAACTTTCACAACTTCACGTTCAAGAAGGGAAGGGTTCAAAAGAGGGTTACTTTTTCAAAAAGGATAAAGCTTGTAATGTGGTTGCCAATAAAAAGGATAAGGTTCAAAGGGGAAAACTAAGGATATATTTACTGCAATAGTGAAATTTTTAGGCCAAGTGGACTTCAACAACTTCAAACAAAGCCTAAGATCATTTCTCCAACTAAACTCAATCAAGACCAACATATCAATACCAACCAGGCACGTTCTAGGTGACCTAAGCAAACACAAGACATTATTCAACAACTCACCACACATGGCATGCAAATCAATCAATATGGTTCAAAATTTTATTTCCTTTACATGATACAAGTGACATTGAGGATTCAAACCGCTAACGACTCAAAAGTTACAAAAAAAAATCAAGAGTTGTCTCAAAATGATTTAAATTATGGTTCACTTTTTCAAAGAAGGGGTATGTTCAACACTATTTACATGGAATACTATTTTCATAGTACTAACCAAGTCAAAACCTTCCCAAAAAAGACTACAATTTTTCCCTTAAGAAAGTCGTCAATCAATCCATCATCGGGCAACATCATGCATCAATTTGGGATCACCTACTTAAAATTCGCCACACTAAACAACAATCAAAGACTTACAAGCAATTGACAGTTTATCCTTAGGAAAGTCATCATTCTATCCACATCAGGCATCATTAGTCCATATCTAATTATCAAAACAAAAACAAAGAAGCTATAAACTACAAGAAACAAAATAAAACAAGTCAAACCATCATAATATCTTAAAAGCTCGACAAGGGCACATCATCTACAAATCAAAACAAAACAAGCCCAACAAGGGAGGCACCCAACTTAAAATGTAATTGTGTCCTCATAGTACCACAATCAAAAGAGAATACAAGGGACTTCCTACAAAGATCATCAATCATATGGGATCTATCAAGAAAATCATCATCAGCCTCATCACCTAAGCCACAAAACTTTCGGAGTGTACTCATCATCTTGTTCAAGAACTTGCTTTTTTTCTCCAATTCTCTCATCTTTTTCTGCCTCCTCACCATTTTTGTCATCATGTACTTGAGAATCTGTTGATCCTGCACTAGAGTGGAGATGATAAAATGAGCATTACTTAAAGTTGATGAGCTCTCACCAGGTCCTGGGAAGACTCTGAGTCAACTCCTGAATCTGCAAGTGAATCTGAATATCTATAATGCATCATCTGTCATGATAGGTGGACTAGTGTCAGTGGTCCCCCACAGTAGTAACTCGGCTGGAGGAGGAATATAGTTTGAACCTCAACGAATGTGCCAAATGTTGGATCTTGCTCATCATCTTTCTTTTCTTATTTACGTACCCTGGACCTTTCTTTTTATGTGGATGGATAGGGCCTTCGGGACTCCTCTTTCTATCTCCCTCATGTTTCTCCACTTTATTTGTTAGACACAAATAAGTAATCAAAGAGGGATAAAAGAAACTCTTTGTACCTTTCAAGATGACCTCCTAACTATGTTGTACTATGATATGTCCAACATTAATAGGGATCCCCTCCATGATGGCACAAATCAAAAGTGCCCTGTCAAGAAACACATCGATCTCATTCATAGAAGGAACTACCCTACTACAAATGATGGAAAGATAATTCTAAGCTTTAGTTGTGAACTCTGAGGAGTCGATCCGGTGGTTTTTCTCAATCCATTTAGGCCTATGGACACCATGCAATTAGTGGAATTTGGCAGAGACAAACCTCTCATGATCAAAGATTTCATCCCCAATGACATTTTTCTCCATTTTGTTCCTCAACTTGGATTATGTTTTCGATCATGCTTCTGAAATTTGAGTACCTATACATGATGCAAACATGTCAAATGAATGCAAATATATGTAAAACAATGTATTATCAAACAATTAGGCCAAAGAAATTAGTGGGAGAAAAATAGGGGAACGGGGCCAAAGCTACTGTTTTTGGTAGAAATTTTCGCCAGGCAGGAAACTCATTAGAATCGTGAGATTTCTCAACGCGATCGTGAGCCTCCACCTTTTATTTCTTTGAGATTGCACTATTAGACATCGTGATCACAGAAGACATTGCGATCGCGTATAACACTTCAGCCTAGAAAATAACTGTCACTTTGGTAATTTATTGGACAGGTTGTAAGCAACTTGTTCTCACACCTTTTTCAAACGATTTTAGGCCCCTCATTCACCATTTTTCAGTTAAGACACAACTTTAAACAACAATCCAAATCCAAAAAGATCAGGTTTTCAACACAAATCATGATCACATTCTAAGGAGAGAATAAACCCTATTTCGAACTACTTACAAATTTCAAAACTAATGAAGAGAGGGAGGAAAAATCATACCTAGAGGGAAGATGACAATTAAGAGATGATTTTCTTGACACAATTGGTCAAAGCACTTGATTTAGAGAGGGGAAATTTTGGGGATGATTTTGGGAGTTTATGGGACATTGAAATGAATTTAAGAATTGCTGCCTTTTTAAATTCATGCGAGACATCGCGGTCGTGACCCTGCTCCTCGTGATCGTGACTGGAATCCTTTTTACCATTTTCAAACGCGGCACAAGTCACTTTCGATCATGGACCTCAGGATTTAACACATCGAATCGCAGCCAAAGGCTCTCGCGATGGCGATAAGTAACTTGGTGCCAGAATTACTGAAGCTACTGTCCATTTGCAAGATGGTCAAGCAAAAAGGACAATCCGCCCAATTTCTAAGCTGCACCTGAGCGTCCAAAAATGTTTCAACTCCTATTTTTGAAAGTATTTTCATCCCAAACTTCAATCGCAACCAATTTTATGCATTAAAACATGTTCAAAACACAACTATAGACTTCAGAACTATGAGGGTTAGTCAAAAACAAAAATCAAATCTAATCTACTAATAAAAAACTCAAAATTAAATTTATTTGGATATCGGTGGGTTGTCTCCTATCAAGCGCATAATTAAACGTAGTGGTGCGACGCCAGATACATCACTCTCTGTGTTTCCACTTCGATGCAATAAACCTTCTACCCAACTTTGCATCATTCTTTCATTTTGAATCCTTGGGCAAGGTTGAGAGAGTCACTAGGTCACTTGAGCATTGAATTTTATGACTATTGACCCTTAATTGAGTGATACTCTTGATTCTACATGAACTAAAATGTCATAAATGATTTTCTTGGATTTTGTTAGCAACTTTAGTATCGTCTCATTTATTTCGACTTGTTGGATTGTTATTGGTTTGCATTGGTTGTAAACGCCCAAGATATCTTCAATGTCCACCACCATCCCTTTTCTTATTCTCATAATGGCCTCCAACGTTGCGATCTCAAACTCGAGTCGGACCATCTCATAGCACCTAGCTAGGTGCAAGTCACGAGATTTCTCTTCACTTTTTCTGTCCATAAGATAAGAAGTATCATCTACCTCCTCTATTGTTCCCACCATGGCCTTAAAGTTGCGAGTTCAAATTCAAAATTGACTGCCTCATGGAAAAAATTTAGGTGCATGTTTAGAAGCTTTTCCCTTTCTTGGGAAAGTAGGTGTATGACATTCTCACCCCCAATTTAGTTTTTCATCCATGACTTTAAGCCAAAATTGACTTATTACATTTGTTTCACATGATTCGGTAAAGGGCATGTCACTTCCAAACATATGATAATCACAAAAAGACATAGAAACAAAGAAAAATTAAAGACAACTATTCACAATCTAGGTAGAAACAAGTAAAGCATAAATCATAAATCAATTCAATACGCCTAATTATTTCTAGTCAGCGGCACCATTTTTTATACCGCTGAAATTACCCTCAAAACAAGTTAAAAGAGTAAGTGGTCGTCATTAATAAAAATATCCGACTAAGAGTCGGGGTCGAATCCCATAATGAACAATTTATCGACAATTAAAAAGACAGAATGAATAGTTACAAGTTTGAACCTGAACTTAAGAATACACGATTATCAATATCAAGAGAGATTTTGGTAACCAAATGAATGCTTTGGGCAAAGACAATATCAAGCAAGGGATATATGGGAATTCGGAAATATGGAATTCAATTCACACTCATACGGTACATTGCATTTCAACACATACTCAATCAAT
>JAJONZ010023315.1:0-11240 GCA_029582445.1 Solanum paucissectum
GAATAATAAAATTATTTTTAATATTCAGTCATGAGAACGTTTTCATTTGACAAAAAATATTTATTAGTATTTTTATTAATTATATCAATTGTTTACTTTCATAGTTGGGAGTTGGATATTTATTAGGACTCATGAGTAAAAAGAATTTAAAAAAATGAAAGAAAAAAAGAGTGAGTGGAAGAAGAGAGGAGTGAGAGGAAGAGAAATGGTGGATAACAAGTAAAAAGTAAGAAAAGGGCCCACTATATCCACATGTCAAAAAATGGGTGGAGCCTCTTCCAACTTTGGTTGGTTGGGCCTCTCCCATAGTAAAATTTTTCGTTGTCTTCCGATAACAAAATAATAACAATCCCTCTTTCTTTAATTAATTACTTAATTTATTTATATATATATATATGGGTATATATTATGGATTAATAAATATTAAATCCTACTAATTTTAATGTTATCTTCTTTAACCACCAACTAAATTAATTATTAAAACTACTCCACTAATTTTATAATTGTAGTTACGAATAGTCCAAAATACCCCTTTAAAATCTATCGAAAAATATTTTATGAAATAAAAAGCTCTAGTAGTCAAAACGACCAAATGGGTCGTTACAACAATAATTATTTAATTTCCAAATGGGGTAGCCCACAAATGATAATTGATATTTGATAGGGACATTACATTCACAATAATTTATTGGGTCTTCCAATTTGGTTAGCCCACAAATTATTATTACATTATAGGGACATCACATTCACAAAAAATTGCAAAATAGGAAAACATAGAGGAAGCTCTGTAGCTATCCATTTTTGGATCCCCCTCTCATTCAATTCCTTATTTGTTTTCAACATATATAATTAATATATAGGCATAATATGGTTGGAGATGAATGATAAACAATTCTTCTCCATACAAAATGTGACTTTTGTTAAAGACTAGTGGATCACTATGAGAGTAATTCATATGGGAGGGCGGAGACGAAATTAGAATTTTAGATTAATAGGTTCTGAATTATAGAATGACGAATTCTATTGAGATCGATTGAACTTGCATCTCGACTTCTAATACTACGTTGGATGGAGTGGCTACCCTGGTTTTTGTTTTAAAATAGTAGAATCGGATAATGAAGGAACTATTTTTAATAGGCGAATAATCCTCCTATGTAATTTAGCGTTAGCAGTAATGTGGCATGTCTACCAACAAGGATTGTGGTAAAGTTGTAAGTACTCCTTCACTCTGAATCAGAGGTTTCGATTCTAGTCTCTATAAATACGAAGTCTTCTTTGTTATGGAGCGTTTTACCTATCCTTAGTCCCTGACTTTCCCACCAGATTTCAATATGAATACCAAACTAAAAATAAAATAAAAAGTAATGCACATGGGCAAACTAAGCTTTTGCCTTCTAAAGGCCATGAAACTCAAATTTCTATACCTTATAATCCTGTTTCTTACTTAATTGTTTTCGTATTTTTTTAAAATATATATATATATTTTCACATATTCAATGTTTCAACAAATCTTCTCTTTTCTAGACCAATTAATTTACTTGAAAACCAAATAAATTAAAAATCAAGAAAGACTTCAAAGAAGAATTTTTTTTATAAAAGAAATAAAGAGAAATGAAGGTTTTATTATTTGTTCATTGTCTTAATTACTTACAGATTTGTCATTTTCTCTATCATTTGCTTCTATGACAGATGGAATAGAGCTGCTTATTTTATTACTCACATCATTTTAATTTATTATTTTATATAAAAAATTATTTCAAAAAGAATATCTCTCTTTCACATGACCTGTTTAAAATTACAAAACTAAAAGAAAGACATATTAATTTTCTTTACATATTTTAATTTAATATCATAAGATTAAATTATTTACTTTTTTATTTTTATAAATTTCATGATATGTCACAATCGGATAAATAAATTGAAACGAATGAAATATAGGGTAAGGACAACGTGCATGATTTCTATTTGCTACAATTTGCTTAATTATTGGTACCATTCCTCTTCCCCTACACAGAAGAATCCGACATGTGTGGCCCAATAAAAGATTGTTAAAGGGGGACCTTTTGTTAAAATGTCAAATCTCAAAGTTTGAAATATTTTAGGAGGTTTTGTACTCCGCGTTCGATATCTATTTTGAAATTTGATTAATTCAAATTTATACCTAAAAATTCTATTTTGAGGGTAAAGTTAGGGACACTTAGAAACCAAAGTATGGATCCGACCAACTTAGTAACTTTGTTTAAATGTTCATGTCACTACAACAAAAGAGATATTTAATATAATATTAAAAAAAATTAGCAACAATATTTATTGTCGCAAAAATATTTAGCGATAATTGAGTTAATATCATTATATTCATAGTTTCTAAAAAGTGAAGTCCATTTCAATTGTCAATTGATTGATGATTAAATTGTTGCTCAACGTTAACAAACCATGTGTGAAGTAATTCAGTGGCCTAAATCATTTCTAAAACATAGATAGATATGTTAGAATTCCATGTCTCTTTTAATGTAGCCCACATATTTAATAATTAAAATAATTGTTTTGTTTCACAATTATAAAATGCCTAATATATCTTGTAGTTCTCTTTATGAAAGGAAATATTTTATTATGAGATTCTAGAGCTATCGTATTGTAATGACAAATTCTTAGGGTTATAACTTTTACCTATATAAATGCCTAACTTCATCAGTTCCATAACAATGTCAACATTAGAATAAGGGGGGTTTCTATAACAATTGAACGTGGGTGATTCTACAATATTTGGACAATTATGATAGGAAGTACATTTCGATTTAATTTTCTGCTACATAAATCTCAATAGTTTAAGACTTAATTATTTTGATACACTTGAATTTATATTATTACAAATCTTATTAGATTTTGGTGGGTCTAGATAAGTTCAGATACATGTATCTCGAGATACATGAGGTCAAAATTAGGGTGGGATGCCTATCGAAATCAGAAAAGATGGAAAAGGCTATCTACGTCCAATTCAAAGTTTCTTGCATTTTCCGATGTAGTTGGCGAGGTATAACTTGTTCTAGATATATTGGGATACATAAAAAATCTCACTCGTCACTCTCTTATGTATCTGGTATTCCAGATACATGTGAATCACACTAGATACGTACAAATATATAACAAATTTCACTCACTTCCCTCGCTATTTTAGTGTATTAGTAGCAAAAATACATGTATCTTCCTCAATATATGGTAGAAAACTTTTAATTAATGCTAAAATACGTAATATTTTAAAAATATAATTAATAAATATATATATGATAGTGTAGTATGTCTAATTATATATTTTTCCTAAAATATTTTCTAAACTAGGGCCTTGTCTCTCAAAAGTTAGAATAGAGGAAGAGGAAAAGTCCAACAAAATGAAGTGGGTTTGGAAGGAAAATTGCTTGATTAATATTTGGGCCACTCTTTGGGTCAACAAAAAATGTTACATCAACCAATTTCTATGATTTAGTATAGAAAGCTAAGTAGTCCAACTCCTTTTAGACCATTTGTATAACGAGAGGGGTGTAGAAAGTCAAACTCCAACAAAACAGCATGTCAAGATGACGTGGAATGGGCCACAAGAGTCATATTTGGTGGCTCATTTTTTCTTTTCCTTTTAGACCCTTATGTTTGGTGCCTTTTTCGGTCGGGTCAAAATTCAATATTAATCTCAAACCCGGTTCACATCCACTTGTTCAAATTCCGCAAAATTGCTATTATATCATGTAGGATTGTTTATGGTTATGGTTATAAAATCAAATTAAATCGTAATCCGAACCAAATCGATTAAAAAATTGATACTTGGTTTGATTTGGTTAGGTTTGGTTTTAAATTTTGAAAAACCGATATTATTTGGTTTGGTTTTGGTTTTACTAAAAATTAACCGCCAAAATAATCAAACCGAACCGAGAAGTTTATATATATAAATTTTATAATTATTTATAAATAAAATATAAGTATTTTCACAAATTTTAATTAACTTAAGTCTTTAATTTTACTATTTTCTGAAGCCCAACACTTAAATTTTAGCCCAACTATTAAAACCTTATGTCTAAATTCCTTAATATTCATTACTTTAAAGATCACACTTTCTCTGTTCTTTATAAAATTTTCTAATGCAACAGTGAATAATTTAAAGCTCAAGCTAAAGAAAATGGTAATTGATTAGTTTTGACTATGAAATATTGTTTTTTTTAGAAGTAATTTCTCAATATTTTAAGGTGTAATTTATTGAAAAGTCTATTGATAAGATGTTGAGATCTCCAAAATATTGAACCAACTTTATGCTATAGACAATGAGTTTTTTTAGTTTCTGAAACTTGGTACATTGGATGAATCACTTTGTTCGTATAATAGTTTATTTGTGAATTATTCATGTATTAAGTATTTGTGTCTATCGAGATGCATATGTCCCCGACAAACTTATTACTTTCGAACCGAAAAAAACTGAAAAAACCTAACCAAACCGATGATAACCAAATCGATGGATATTTTTTTGATTTGGTTTTGGTTTGGTTTTAGAAATTTAAAAACCGATTTAAATTGGTTTGGTTTTGATTTTAACTAATAACCGATCCAAACCGAACCATGAACACCCCTAATAACATGGGGTCATTTAATAAGATGTATTAGAAAAATAAATTTATTTTATTTTATTTTTTATGATACTATCTGAGTTTAAGAAAGAAAGAAATTTTTAAAAAAAAAATTATAGTCTAAAATAAGCTGGAGACAGCCAAACACTTGTTCAGTGAATGCCCATGGTTCACTGAGGTCAAGAGGAATGTTGAACAATGGACATGCTTGCCTATACAATCTGGGGAGGTGAAGGAAGTGATGTTTAAAATTAAAAGGAAGAAATGGAAGCAGTTTCAGAAATAAGTGATAGCTGCGAGTTGGGGGGCAATGATCTACCATACTTGGAGAGCCCGGAACTGGAAAATTTTCAATGGAGTACATATACAAACAACTGAGATATACACACAAATTAAGAGGGAGATTTTACATAGAATAGACATACTTAGTTCATCTAAGAGAGCTAGCAGATGTAGTGTTTTTTTTGCAAAAGCTGAAAGTGTAACTAGTTTTGTGTTTTGTTGGAGGCTTGAGCCGCAGTTGTTGTGCTTAAGGGCTCTTTAGGTGTATGTTTTGCTTTAGTAATGGTAATGTTTACATGGTTACCAAAAAAATAAAAAAATAAAATGTTTGTATGACTAAATATCAATTTATTAAGATTAAAATAGATATTTAGATTGAAATAGATATTTAGAAATAGGTCAATTCTTTTTTAGATTGAGTTAAAAAAAAAGTGTATCACTTATATTGAGATAGAGAATAGGTACATGCATTAACTTTATGTATTATTATTTTATTTGATATACTTTTCCAATTAACATATAATTAATGTAGGCTTTAAAATTTCAACAGATATCGTGATTTAATCATGCAATATTGAATTGACATTTATGAGAAATAATATAAATTTGTGTCAAAATAATTGTCACTTTAGGAATTCAAAATAAAAAATAATGATATAATTATTTTTAATTATATTCTTATATTAAAAAACTAGTTCAAACTTCTTCTTAATAATGCTTAATTAAAAAAAACATCTAATAAATAAAAATAAATTAATCAAATATACATTTGTTTAATAAGAATAGAATAAGCTAAATCAACATTTATTTTGAAACTTGCATGATACTTGAATATTTTATTTATTTCAAATTGTTTGTTCCAATAAGAAGCCAAAAAGCTTGACCAAGTCATAGTCAGAGCTGAGTTAGAAGCATTGGAAGGTCAAGCGTACTACTCATTCAACTACCATTCATCTTCTATTTTGGTGCTAAAATTTTGAAGGGCGTTTTATATAATTATTAAGTTATTTTTGAATTTTTATCTGGTGTCTTGTATTATTTGTTTTAACTTCGATTAATTTAGATTTACATGAATGGCAAGAGATGTAATTGTCACTTAGATATTGACCATACAAATCGATAAATCATAATTTGGGACCCCCGTGATTTCTTAATCATATCAACTTCCAAGAATTTACCTTAAGCCAATTAGGTGTGTTATGATATTTAGAATTTTTCGATACTAAAGTCTTTAATACTCCCTTCGTCCACTTTTAATTGTCATAGTTTTCTTTTTTAGAGTTAAACAATAAGAATTTTGACTAATATTTTACGATATATTTTTTCGTCATAATATATGTAAAAAATTGCAATTTACAGTATTTTTCTTATAATTTTTTAATATCTAATTTTTTGTATAAAATATGAAATTAATGTAATTTAATTTAACTTTGAAAATTAGTCAAATTAACTTTCGAAAAGCGTAATATGACAATTAAAATGTGGACGGAGGAAGAATATCCAACGGTATCATTTTGAGGGCCATCCTTATCTTCTCCATTTATTTTTGTCTAATTCAAGATGGTGCTAATTCAACTACCAATGATGTGAAATTAAAATTGACTAGCAATGTTACATTTTCTAATGTCCTCATGTTCCAATCTAACAAATCTAACTTTGGGTTCACATAGTTCAATTGTATCTAGTCAAATACGGGTAAAAGTTACCCTTATCGAGTGTATACATCAATTCAATATATGCATGCCATGCGTTTAAATTTATAGTTCATTTTATTTAACTTAATTAATTAACATGTGTTTTACTTTATTAAATCACATTATAATAGAAATTGCTATACACCCGGTGCGGGTAAATTTTTTCCGTCAAATACCTCTCACCAACCGTGAGTTAAAACGTCAAGGATTACGTTTACTCGTTTGTTCTCTATTGTGTTTTATATGGAGTTATGCTACTCTTTTAAGGGTTATGGTTCTTTCACGATTGTTGTTATTTGAACATTGATTTCAATTACTTATTAGGAGTAGTTAATCATATTGGATAATTTCTTTAATTTGAAACTTTATTTTTTGACTGTTGATCAACTATTAAACGCTATCTACGAATTTAAAATATAATTCGAAAGCAGAAATTCTAAATTACAATCGGGTTTCATAGAGCAAGTTTTTAAACCTAAATATTGCAGAGCAAATTCACAATTAATAGAATAGACATATACCTAAATTATCTTGCTAGGTTATTATACAAAGAAATAATAAATGTTTCTTACTAAGGTTCACTCCAAATATATGTGTGAAGTGTCTTTGTTAAAATTCATTATTTGTTTGCTTATTAATTTTTAGTTAGTTTATAATCGTAATTTTTAGTTTGATTTTTATTCCTCACTTAGATACTAATTAGAATAGTTTAATTTGTTTAATGCTTAATACACTTTCTTTTAGGTTCATCACTCGACTTTGTCACTTTATTACTTGTACAATTATTTGATAGTATCAATAGGAAAAGAAGAATATTATATAAATCTTGCCAAAAATTGAACACATTTTAAGCTACAAACTAAAAATGACATAAAATTCGAACAAAATAAATAAATAAATACGGATTAATCTACCACTAGATGGTGATTTAGCCCTTTTTCACTAATTAGCTAATAAAATTTCCTAAGACGTCACTCTATAGTCTATCCTCATATATAAGCTTTCATATGCATCTATTTTTCAGCTTTAATAAATTAGATATTGTACAATTTAGCTGAACCAAAAATTCCTATTATTTAAAGCAAGAAGCTTCGTGCGAAGCAAATAAAATGAGGTAGTCATCGAGGTCGCTCTACTTCATACACAAGACTCTTCGAAATTCATGTATGAATGTTACGTTGATTATTTTTCACATGATGAAACAGCCATTAGGATTTTCATCACTGAACATTTGAGGCGCATTCAAGTACGTTGGTGGAGGAGGTGGTGGCACATATTGTGGCTGGTGGCCATACTCGACTACGTAGCCCGTATGACCATAACCATGATCGTACATTGTCGCGCCATAGTCTTGACCATGATGTTGCATAGGCATCGCGTAAAATGTATTTGCATTATAACCATAGTATTCCATTTTGTTAACGACCTCACCTCCACTACTAGCCACCTTCGATTCACCGTCTTTTTTCTCTATATCGCCTTTTTCTTTCTTGTCTCCGCCTTTGCCACCCTCTTTCTCCTTCTTGTCATTGTCACCCTCCTTGGCTTTCTTTTCACCACCTCCATTGTCTTTCTTAGATGGAACAACTTCAACATTTTGCTTCAATTTATCAATCAAGTAAGGAGTTAGCTTCTTTATATCCATTGTCCCCTTTACCGTGGCCAAATCTTTTTCTGATTCTATATTCACTTCTTTTACCCCTGTTCCAAAAAATGAACAAACAATAAGGATACGAATCATACGGATTCACGAATAAACTAATTATATATATTATTCTAAACTAGGTAATTAATTAACAAAATAAGATTAAGGGGATTCAGTGTATCTTACCTTTTATCTTTTTAATAATTCGTTTTATTTTATGTGCACATCCATCACAGTGCACCCGAAGCTTCAATTCCACCACACTGATTACTTGAGCCTAAATAACCACAAAAAAAATAAAATTAGTGCTAATTTAATTAATCTAATCCATAATTAACTAACATCAGAACATTAATTATATAATTAATTTAGTACCAACTATAGAAATGAAACTGAAAATTTGAATTTTTACCTCTTTAGGTTTCTTCTCGTCGGCCTTCTTGTCCTCTGTTTTTTTCTCTGTTTTTTCACCGGACTTTTTATCTCCGGCAGTGCCATCACCGCCACTCTTTTTATCTCCGGCAGCACCAGCACCACCGTCCTTTTTGGGCGGTGATGTTATAAGGTCGACCTTCTTTTTGGTTTTGATCTCCACTCTTTCCCGGAGCCATGAAGGGTCTACGTCACCTTTAATCGTCAATTTTCCAGTTTCACAATCCGATTTCACTTTTTCGACACCTTCATTAGAATCAAACAGAAATTCATTAAGCCCAAAGCTAAATATAAACATTGTGAATTCTGAATCGAAAAATAAAAATTGGGGAAATTACGAGAAAGCGAGTTAGTATAGTAATAAATTGAAATTAGTTTAGTTACCATGAGTATGGCGAATGAATCGTCTGACTTTTTGTGCACAACCTTCACAATGCAAATCCAGCTTTAAAACAATTGAGCCATCACTCTTTTTCTCTGCTCCTTCAACTTTGGTTTCTTGACCCATTTGTTAGAATTGGAGAATAATTATTAGTATAAAGTTTTTGTGAGGATTTAATTGAAATGAATAAGTATTTATATATTTATAAAGAGATGATGGAGGCGGTAGGAAACCGACTGGGAAAATGAGAAGGCGGTTTTGTTACTTGTGCTTACCACCCAACTTTGACTTCCTTTTTATTTTACCTTTTCAATTACAGTTTTGAACATATAATACCAACTAGTATACAGTGTTAAGGTTGTTGTTTGGTAGGAATATAATACACCCCTGAATTCTCGTCAAGATCAAAAATATTTTCAATGCTTCCTTTTTATTAAGAGTTTTGTATTTTTATAATATAAGAGTTGAATTGAGACCACTTGTTAATGTCATATCTATTATCTATAAAAGTTGAGTTTGAGACCACTTGCTATGATATGTCTACTGTTTACAAGAGTTTGAGATAATTTGATATGTCATATTGCATATCAAATGTATCTAAATTTAGTTAATCAAATAAAAAAGCGTTTTCTCTATAACTATGATGATAAATTAATTATAATATAAATAATAGGTATGTATAAGTATTTACCGTGGATCTGTCTATGTGCAACGCAGCTGGTTAACCATAGATAAATTATTTGACTTTAACGTGTTAATGTTAGTCTCAGCAAATACGTCAGGTGCTAAAAGTTAAAGTAGGTGGGTTCAATGGCTGAGTTAAAGTCATTGGTGACGATCATAATTGTCAATGAAGTCAGCTATGAACCACAATGCCATAATCTGCATTTAGGCTGACCCAACAAATAATTACTAACACCTATCCCTTCTAATTTATTTACTATCATTTTATTTAGTCTACTTAAATTTTTTATTGTTATTATTTTGAAATTTGAATTTGAAATCTCAAGATAAATTTTAGATTTCTAACCATCGAGCAATTTATATTCAAGGGATTGAATATATATATATATATATATAATTTTTTTGAGAGGATCGGTGAACACCTTACTGTCCTTAGATCCATCCTTGTATGCTATATATCTTACTATAAATTACATGATTTAAAAATCTTCTTATTTTCTTAAGCTCATATCAAGTTAAATCTGACAAACAAACCGAAAGAAGAGATTGGAAAGTAACTTTCTTACGTATATTATGTTAACCTCTTCTATAATGGTATTTAATTACGGCAACAATATAACAACTATAGTCTCATAAGAGGGGGTCTTATGAGGATAAGATGTACTAGACTTGGTCTCATAATTATTTAAGAATTTTTAAAAATCAAAATCCTCAGTAATGATATTTAATTAAGCACAAAAATTTAAAAGAATTATATACATATTGAGGGAATTGTTAGATTATGTTAACTTTTTTAGGAAAAACACTTAAAAACATAAATTAAAAATTACTATGATTTTTCTCTATTATATTTTTCATTATTTTCAAATTACTCTTATAAAAGATATAAAATAATGAGGAATTTCCTCATTTAGCCACTCATAAATAATTTAGTCATGCTCCATAACTATAGTTTGCTAATTATGATTTGTAGCTACATGTTACAGGGAAGAAAGAGCCGAGCGAGATTGGAAGAGGGAGGAGAGAGGCAAGCGAGATTGGGAGAGGGGGAGAGAGGCGAATTGTATATGTATATCTATCAAATAATTGTATATATATAACTGGTATATATGTATAGCTATCAAATAATTATATATATATAACTGGTATACATATGTATTTGTATATCTGATGAGCGAGGTTGAGAGAGGGAAGAGAGAGGCGAGCGAGATTGGAAGAGAGAGAAGAGAGGCGAGCGAGAGATGGTAAAGAGTGGATAGAGGCGAACTGTATATGTAAATTTGTCAGATAATTGTATATATGTAACTGGTATATACATATGTATTTGTATATTATATGGCAAGCGAGATTGGGATAACAGAGAGGCGAGTGTAGACATTGAAATTTTGTAGGACTCTACAAGATGTGTTCTATTCGAGTTGTGACTCTACAAGGTGTTTTCAATTTCAACTAGGATTACTCAACCCTAAACCCTAGTTCATGCCTATATAAAGAGTGTTATATTCCCTTAAAAA
>JAJONZ010023316.1:0-16882 GCA_029582445.1 Solanum paucissectum
CATGTCAACCCACTACTGAATCTAATAAAATACAATAATGATCAAACATCAACCTAACCAAGCCCCCATAAGCCCGGTAGGAACAAACAACATACCACATACTTAGGCCCACATAAGCCCAGAAGGTGCCAAATCAATCTACATAACCTTATCGGTAGCCCCTTGTATTTGTAAGAAGTCACATAGCCCTTTTTGGCAACGATATAGCCCCGTAGGCAGCGCATAGCCCTCTTAGGAAACATCATAGCTCTGTGGGCTGCACGCAGCCCTCTTTGCATCACATAGCCTTGTAGGCAATACATAGCCCTTTTTGGCGTCAAAATAGCCCCGTACACAACACATAACACTCTTTGGCATCAATATAACCCCGTGGGTAACATATAGCCCTCTTTGGCAATAACATAGTCCTATTAAACAAGATCATAGCCCCCATAGGCAGTTCATAGCTCAACAACTAACCACAATAGCCCCAAGGGCGACAACAAACAATTGAATAGGTTAAAGGCAAGCAATTTAGCTATAAACAATATGTATGAATAATCTCCAAGTTGTTCCTAACTTAGGGTCTTTCTTAACAAATCGTGAGTCCCTAAAATAAGAGTTTATAACCACCCAATCAGCCAACCACTAACAATTACATCTATAAGATCACCAACGTTAACTACCTCTAAGGAAACATATCGAACAAAGGGAATAACCTTAACATATATTTCCAATGAACGCTCAAAAGACCGTAGTTCCTTCACGAAAGTTGTTCCTTATGTCCTAAGCTTCGCAAACACTATATATACACAGCTGGTACATACCTATAAACAGTTCATAATTAATCTTAAATCGGCAGATTTACCATATTGCCCCAACTTGTCGAAACGTCCGTAGAAATTCAGAAAAATAATCATAAAAGAGTCCCGAGATGATTACCTTAGTTAACCAAGTTTAAACCTTGAAGAAACACCAATAACTACAAATTTATATCTTCAAAAACCATCTCCAAACGCAACTAATAGAAGGGAGAAACGATTGTCACGTGTAAGGATTACGTTTCTAGGCACGGGGGCAATGTTTAATGGTAGAAATCATCAAAAACTAACATTCATCATGCTAGAATTCCATTGGAACCCTCTCTTAAGCCTTCTCTCTGGTTTGGAACTGAAATGAAATATTTTCATGGCTTAAAACGTTAAATAAGCCGACATACCATATTTTTTATCCGACCCGAATTCTGCCCCAGCAGTCCCTAGTAAAACCCTCATAACTTTTTACTGTGATGTCGGTTTGATATGAGGTTTTGTGCGTTGCAAACAAGACTCGTAGGGCTTTGATTTAATGGGAGAAAATATCCAATACATTTGACCCAATTTTCAGAGAAAATTTTAAAAAGGAACTTACGATAACTTTCGCCAACTTTTATTTTGCCACTTACTTAACTTCAAAACTTAAAATACAACCCTTGAACACTTAAAATATGACATACCACATCATTTTTAATTTATTACCCACCCTCCTTATCTTTCCACGAAGATACGAGTTAATTTAGACGTTTTGAAAAGTCGGTTACAATTTACTTCTTCACATTTATTTAAACTACATAAATCTCACTAGTTTAGGTCCTAATTACTAATATTCATGATAATTTTCAATATTTCTTCCAATACCATATTTTGTCCTTTGGATACATGTATCATTACTCTTCAGATACATGTATCCGACAGTTTTAAAAATCGAGATACATGTTTTATTTATTTGAATTAAATGGTGGTAACTGATTTTCTTAATTCTGAAAATTTAAATTATTCAAATCTATTAATATAAAGCGAAAATCAAAGAGTGTTATATCTATGTTTAATTAATTTAATTTTATTACTATTTGAAATAATAAATTCATTATATTATTAATAAAAGATAAAAACATGTATATTTTAGTTATATAATTTGATTAATTTCATTTTATTACTCTTAAAATAATAAATTTATTAATTGATATATCTATTATCAATATATGATGTATCCAACAAACTAATACATCAGTGTATAGTTGCACATATGTATCATGAACACGTGTTAACCTCTTAGAATCATAATTTTTTTTTGATGGACTTTGATCAGATGAACACAAAAACAGTCAGACATATCATGAAGACATGTTAATCTTTTATTCCATATGAACAAGTAGACTATTGGCGCACAAGTACATCATATGTGACATATCAATATCAAGTATTAATCTCATGCATTTATTATATGTATTTAGTATTAATTTTTTATATCTATTTATATGTATCTAGTATTAATTTGATGTATCAAGTATTAATTTCATACATTATATCTAAAAACATGTATCTCGAGTACATAGTAAGCAAATACATCTAATTATGTGTATCTAAATATGGAATGTAACTGAAACACATGAATTTAGGAACAATTCACGATTGTAGAGTATCTGTCGTATCATTAATAAAAAAAAAAGGTTTAAAAAAATTCAAAATTCTTCCCTTTTTCACCATATGAATTTTTTTTCTTATAGATACATATAGTACATGAACTCTTAACTAGATACATGTGTATATAATTAGTTAGATATATGTACACCTAAGTCCTAACACCCTTCGAATCTATCTCCTCTTCAGCAGAGTCCAGCGCCACTTCCGTTGCTCGTTTCCTCGCCATCACATATGTCTGTGATCGCAAGGGTGTAAAACATCCAGTGATTTGCAATGAAAGTGACACGACAATTGTTTCACTTCATAATTGTTGTTTCACATTCTCTTCATGATTTCCATCAAATTGAAATTTCATTCACATTTTAAAAACAAATGTTGATTTCACATAAGAACTCCAAATTTGAGCCTACTTTGTTTTCCGTCCATTCATGCTCCTTTGTTTCTTTTTCCAATAATTGAGTGATAAGTATGGGAGGAGAGAATTAAGAGAGAGTGGTTGATTTGGAGTGAAAGAGTAAATTAAGGGAAGAATTAATCAATCTTAGTTTTTAGTGAGGTGGGTATCATATATTGTATAAAATATTAAAAATGGTAATATATGTAATTGCTTGAAAGCAGAGGTAATGTTAATATATATAATAGTGATGTATGTCTAATAAGATAGTTTGTTCTGAAGTTAATGTTGATTGACGTTGAATCATCTTTGGGTTCTTCACATATTTACTTTTCATATTTTGAAGCCGGCCCGTTGAAAGTTTTGCTACCATTGTTAATTGTATCGTAGTTGTAACTAAGGTGTTTATCGATTGGTTCAATTTTGACTTTATATATTATCGTCCAGTATATTGGTTTGTAAACATGCTATGATGGTATAATCAAATTAATAAGATATTCGTTATCGATTAGTGATCTTTAATGGTGAGATTTTCGATAAGAAAAACATGTATCATGGTTATTTACTATACATATCTTTTTGGATGTTATCAATATTTGGGCTGCTCAATTCATTGGGTCGAAGCTAGAGCTAATACCCATTGGATCAGCCCAAATAACTGACCTATTGGGCTGGGATTGGCCATTCTTCTTGTAAATGCCATGTTCATTTGAATTGTAAATCTTATTAGTTCAGAAGAAGAAAAACAGGAAAGTTTAGCACCTTAGTCAATATCTTGGATTTGAGCTTTGAAAATCGAGAATTTCTTGGTAGAAAAGGCTTTACCTTTTTTATAATTGGCTTATCCAACGCAAAACAAAATTAATTCGGTAGGAAAGGCTTTACCTTTTGGGTACTTACCATTCATAGCAATAGTTTAAGATGTTAGGCAAAAAAAGATATGTCAAGACTCAGACTGTATTTGATGTATTTCATACACATTAAAGTTGCATCAATAAATACAAGTTGTATAAATAAATATAATTTGTATCAACGAATGTACTGTCTGTATAGATGAATACAGTCTACATGTATATAATAATATACAAACATACAAAAAAAAAAAAACTATATTCATTTGCTATAGTTTCACTTATATTCATGCACGTATTTTAAAAAAATATCTACAACTTGTTGAATTCTTTTTAGACGGATACATCTGTCGATAAAGCTAAAACAATCATTAATTTGTTAATCTAGTCTTGACATATCATGGGACGACTAATCCAACTACAAAACAAATACAAACAAAAACATAAAAAATATCATGCTGCAGCTAAATCTAGTTGGTTAGGTAGGTTGTCGATTTACAAGTAACATGCTTATTATTTTAATGTTTCTATACATTAATAACATAACATAACATATGTTATATTATGCAACTTGATCTGTGTATTATATTTTAAGACTTCAAATAATTTGGTTAATCATAACATATGTGACGGATTAAGTGTTTGTATTTTCTATTTAAATTATTATTTACTATTTATTTAAATATTATTTTTTTTAATAATAGTTATCTATTATACTATTTTGAGATGTCCAATAATACTTGTCTACTTCATGAAATTAATGGATAATTTTACACTTAATTCCTAATTTACCCTTATCATTAATTATAGTCATTTTCTTATTACATTTTTCAAAACATTGTATTTGTTCTATTCAAAGGGTAATATAGTAAAATCACCCTTCTATTTATCGTTTCTTTAAGAAGTGTGCAAAGTCAATAGTGGACAAGTATTATTGGCAGATGGAGTATTTAAAATTGATTAGACCAAATATTTGAATACAATCCTCAAAGATGTGTGACAACTTAATTTGCCCATAAAATTTCATCCACTTGAAAGCTTGTTAATTTTGATGCGTGTTTTAATAAATGGTTAGTGATATTACTTCAAGTATTAGGAAACACAAACACCTAATAGTTCAAGTAGAAAACTCATAAAAACGTGATATATTAACAACTTGCAATATTTTAAATATATATACATATATTTTTAAATCGCTTACTCTCAAAATTCTATCAATAACATAAATTAAAATGAAAAAAAAAATAACATATATTAAACTCATACTCATGTTTTAGTTATTACTCACATATATATTGATCAATTATAACGTAAGGAGCAAAGATGAATTATCGTATGGTGATGAAGAATTGATTTGTTTTGATTATAACATTTGAAAAGCCAAACTTTCTATTCCTAATACTGTATTTCACATGGGAGCTAACTCCATCCATATTATTTAATGAAGACTTGTAACCAACTAGTATATATTTAATTCTAAGTAAACGGAAAATATAATATGAATATTAAATAAGGCAAGTTGTATTGTATTTTTAATCGCTACTTCTTCCGTGCTCAATTTATGTGACTTACTTTTTTTTTTAGTCAGTTCTAAAAAGAATTGACACATTTCAAGTAGCAATTTAACTATAAAATGTCTATTTTATCCTTAATGAAATGATTTACAAATTTCTATCATTCATTTTGGATCACAAGTTTTAAAAGTGTTTCTTTCTTTTTTAAACTCGGTATCGAGTCAAACTATCTCACATGAAATGAGACGGAGGGAGTAATTTTTTTTCTTCTTCTTAACTATTGTGAATATTATCATAACCAACAAATCAATCAACAATATCCCTCTACAACGATATGAATCTCAGCTCTGTAAAGATCGAAATCAACAGCTTTTACCACCCTCCTTGGATTACAAGCTACTTCACCATTGTCTTCTTATTCACACTTGTTGGAATGATCATCTCTATTGCTCAGACGGTTTACGCCGTGCTAGCATACCACAAACCCCCATCCTCCTAGTGTACATTTTCCCAATGTATTGTTTTATATATGTTGTTATGTAATCAGGATTTCGAGGTTATGCGTGTCATATCGTTATATTCATCAAATATTAATCTATTTTTGGCCTTGTAAATAGCAGTTTAGGACTAATTTGTTCGGTTAGTCATCCTTTCCGTTTATGACGATAAATGAATCCAACAAAAAAAATTATGATAGCTTGGCACAAAGAATTTTTTTCCCCAATAATATATTAGTATATACATGAAATAAATAAATAAATAAATATACCTTTCATTTATAATTGTACTTGAAAAGTTTTCTTATTCTAAAAGCATTCAATGATGGCATAGTTATTTATATTTATAAATACCTTCTATTCTATTTCTATGTAACAAACTAAATATAAAGATGTCGAAAAATTTTACATACATAATTTCGGTAATAGAGACAAGTATTGGCTCTCACACCAATTGACAATCTAAAAAGCCAAACAAATATCAAATGTGATTTTCATGTTGTCCTTTATTGCGATATGCATTTTATTTTATAAATTAAAATTTTCAAAAAAATTTAAATTATCATAATCCAAATTATTTTTTGGAAAAAGGGTCAAAAATATCCCTCAACTTTATTTTATTTGTTGACTATGCCCTTACCGTTAAAGTGAAGTTATTTTTACCCCCGCCGTTACTAATTTCACCATATATACCCCTCATTTGACAGAAAGCCCCAAATAAAGTGAACCAAAAAATAACTTCACTTTAACGGTAAGGGCATAGTCAACCAATAAAATAAAGTGACCATATTCATTTGTAAGTTACAAAGTGACCCGTTAATAACATATGATTAATAAAAATAAATAAATTGAAAACGAATATGGTTAATTTATTGATTAGCTTTTGAATAAAATCATTTTATTGCAAGCTGAATTTTTCTTTTTAACATATTGCTTTGACGGATGTGTTTACTTTACACTAACAATTAGAATGATATCGGTTAATAGCATGCACAACTTTTCACATTTCTAATGAATATAGGCAATTTTATTAAAGATAAGTAATAGTTATGTAACTTAATGAAATTCTATTAAATATTAAATGAATGTTAAATATTGTTAAACCTTTTGTTTTCCATCACTTAGAATCAATTAACACTAATGATGGATTTATATTGAATTTTGCTTATTAAACATCTTATATAAATGGATATCAAGAATGTGTCTAACTTTGCTCATTGAATGACACAAATTCAGCATGTATGTAACAATTAATCCTCATCTATCGGTTCTACTTTTATTTTCTTTGCTCATTTTTCCTCAAACTATTAAGTAATATAGTGAAGCTTTTTCATATTCTATGTAAATTTTATGAGATTATTCATCTTTTTCGTCCTCGTCTTCATCTTCATCCTCCCATATTGGAGTACCAGCTATTCCAATATACGGAGTTGTTGGCTCAGGCAAAACTACACTTGGAAGATCAGTACATGAAAATTCAGTCATTGTTGAAAGGTTTGATATTCGGATATGGATTGATGTTCCTCACAAGGACTTTGAAGTCGGATACATACTTGAGAAAATAATGGAGTCAGGGAATCATCAATGGATGTGGTGCAGCAGCTCAGAAAAACAATAGCACGAACGTGTTCATAAGATATTTGTATTTGATGATGTACGATCCATACAAGCTTGGGAAACTCTTTATAGAGCACTACCAAAGTTACACTCGGGTAGTTACGTACTTGTAACTACCCGGGTTAGATATGTAGCGGAATACATATCACAAAAACAGAGTCAGTCTGTGCATAACATGACGCCCTTGAACGAGGGTGATAGTTGGGCTTTGTTCAACAAGGTGTTATCTCACAGGGCATCATCAGGTCAGTTAATTTTACTAAACTTACTCAGTCTGAGTAATCCCACAAAATCTAACTCTGTGTAATATTTTGCAGATCGAGAAATGATGATAACGGAAATGGTTAGATGTTGTAATGGCTTACCAGGGATGATCAAGTATCTTGCATTGTACCTGCGATCTAAACAAAGTGAGGAGGAGTGGGAGATGGTGCAACAAAATACCCAAGCATTTATCTCTGAATTCTGTTGTCTAGTTTATAAAGAGTTACCAGACTACTTGCAACCATGCTTTATTTACTTAGGTCATTTCCTCGAAAATCAATTGATAGATCCCGAAAAGTTGTCCCATTTGTGGATGATGGAAGGGTTATTATGGACAAGACAAAGTGTTGTTGAAGGGGAGAGCATGATGGACATGACTGAGAGATATCTGAAAGAACTAGCTCGTATGGGCGTGGTAGAGGTGCAACCAGAGGAAGTTCCAGCAACCAAGAAATTATTCAAGGCTTATCGCTTTGTTCAAGGTATGGAAACTTTTTGTCTCTCAAATTGTGAAGAAAAAAGTTTTCTCAAAATCATAGATTCAAGACAAGAGGACTGTTGTTCACTCTTATCGAGTGATGGACCACGTCGACTTGTGATATATCTAGGTAAGCACAAAGTTGATATTCCCCGTAAAGTTTCTAAAACTATTCGGAGTCTTAGAGTGGTTCTTCTTAGAAACCAGCATGAATTGGTCAGCCCAGCTAAAATGCTAAACCTTAAGGAGTTTGGAGTGCTCAGAGTTCTTGATTTTGATGGGATTGATTTTCAAAGACTGAAACTACTGACGGGTATTTCCAATCTCAAGTTCTTGAGGTATCTGAGCTTCAAAGGGTGTATCCTCGACGAGTTGCCATCATCTATTAGCAAGTTTTCCTACTTGCAAGTATTTGATTTGAGAGTAGAAGATGGAGGATACCTGTTAAAAATCCCAAACGTTCTATGGGAGTTGAGGAGGCTGAAACATTTATACCTTCCACTAAAATTTGCAACTCAAAATGGTGAAAACCTCCGACTCAATAGCTTGACACAACTTGAAACCTTGGTGAACTTCAACACAAGGTTGTGCAGAGCTAACGATGTCTCAACACTTTGTAAACTCCGTTACTTGGAAGCAAAGGTTGAAAATAATTTCTCCGACTTCAAATCAATCACCAGTTACATGAGAACTAGTACTTCAAACGAATGTCAGCTACATTGCTCCATTGACATCATAGATTTGGATTGCCATGCAAACGAATATAGTACTGTTCTAAAAGAATTCTTAAGTTGTGAAGTACTTCGAACCTTGCAATTCAAAGGATTTATTGGACCCCTATCACGGGCTGAATCACCGTCTCCTAAAATCTCCCCGAATCTCACTCACTTATTTCTTCATAAGTCTTGTCTTAAACAAGACTCCATGCCAATCTTGGAGAAGCTTCCTAGTTTAGGGATTCTTGTCCTCGCTGATAATGCCTATACGGGGGAGGAAATGGTCTGTTCAGCTTCAGGTTTCCCTCAGCTCAAATGCTTGCGACTCCTCAATTTGTCCGAGCTGCAGCAAATCCAGGTGGGAAATACAGCCATGCCTATACTTTCCGACATAGAAATCAACAACTGCCCGAAACTTGATATCAACAGCATCCCAACGCTTCCACGCACTACTGCTTGAAAGAAAAAGAAAAAAAGATCCTGATCAGCTACTTTGTGTCATGATACCTCAAACAATGTTTTCTAGTCCTATTGTAACTTCTTGTAATGTTGCTTCTTTTTCATCATATGAATGTTATGTTGCTTGAGACAAAATGATTTATCAAGTTTTCAACATTTAACTAGTCATTTCTTATCACATTCTGAAGAATCTAATCGAAACACATAGTTTGTAGAGTCATTGAATTTTGATTCACTAGTCTAACAGTATAATCACATACAAAGACAAACTACACTAAAGAATCACAGTCTATGAATCATACCTTATCACAGAGCTGTTCCAACGCTTTTCAGGCAAGACGATTCTTGCTCATGAAATATATAGCAACACCTGCATTCTCGACTATTATTACCCAATTCTTTTAAAAAATAACACGCCACCCGACCCTAAATTGCAACATGAGTTGAATAAACAAGGCATAGAAGGACTAGGTTACAGTACAATGTTGAACAACACAGCAAAGTTCAGAAAAGTGATGATAGCAGAAGATGAATCAAAGTCCACTTCTTTCACTTATAATCATAACTACAGAACGCCTAAGAATGGATACCAAATCTAAATGTACAGCAGTTGTTAGAGGAAGATGAAGTTCGCCGGAGATGTAGACTTGAGAGCCCAAGTTGTAATCAGTATGGAAATGGGTATATTTGTTAGGGTTAAGTTAGTTAAGTCAGGTTTGGGTTATATTAGGGTGATGAGTAATTTTATCTGATTTGGAGTTTTCCATCCTATTGAAAGGTATGGGCTATAACACAAGGTAAAACTAACTACTCCCTCCGTCCCATTTTATGTGATGTAGTTTGACTCGACACGAAGTTTAAAAAAAAAAAAAAGACTTTTAAAACTTGTGATTCAAAATGAATGATAGAAATTTGTGTGGTTGTAAATCATTTCATTAAGGATAAAAAAAACATTTTATAATCAAATTGTTACTTAAAATAAAAATGTGTCATTCTTTTTAGAACTGACTAAAAAGAGAAGTAAGTCACATAAACTGGGACAGAGGGAGTATTAAACAAAAGTTGAGGGGTATATTTTTTACCCTTCTCCCTTAACCATAAGCAAGCCAAATTAAAACTACAGTTAACAGAAAATATTACCAAATAGGCAAATACTAGTGACAAATACTTATTGTAAACTCGAAACAACTGCAAACTACAAAAATTAAAGCAATCCAACCAATCCCATTTAGCATATAATGCTTGCAAGAATAAACTGTATGTGGAACGAAACCAGTAGGCGAAACCCTCCACTCCAGCTATAGGTGAGTTAATGGATGAAATCGAGCACTATGATCAGTGCTGTTGAGCCTGCCGACTTGGAGCACCACCATAGCCACCACCATAGGGTCCATTTTGCTGAGAACCATAATTACCAGAACCTTGTGAGGTATCAGACCTCAATGTTGAATTTCCATTAGCATCGCCATAGCTACTGCCCATGTAACCTCCACCTGATTGCATGTCTCCCGATGCACCACCTCCAATAGATGGATTTCCATAAGCACCATCATTTCCGCCATATCCACCATAGCCATAACCTTGATTTCCATATCCTGTGGCTCCAGTTGGAGACTGGCCAGTAGCAGCCCCACCTCCACCACCTGCACTTGAAGCACCCCAGGAAGCATTACCATAGCCCATATTTCCGTATCCAGAAGGAACCTGAGAGCCCCAAGAGCTTGGTCCACCAGCTTGACCACTACCATAACCAGTGCTGGGCACATTTGGATTTCCGAAGGCAGCAACTGCAGGACTACCATATCCAGGATTGACACCCCCATAGCCAGGATTGGCTCCACCGTAACTTCCATAAGCACCATAACCCATGCCATTGTTGGACGATCCATAACCATAGCCTGCAGTACCATATCCAGAGGAACCATAAGATGGATAACCACCTCCAGTGTTTTGTGATTGCATGTAGCTGTTGGTATCCATTCTGTCATAAGAACTGGGATTGTCACCAGATGCACCATACCCCTGGTAACTTCCACCACCCATACCACTACCACCGTTGCCCGTGGAACGACCACCAAAACCAGAATTACCATCTTTAGGAAGAGCACGTTTTACTTCTACTTGTTTCCCACTGAGATCATGATATGTCTTGTGCAAAACCCTATCTACTGCGTCTTCAGAATCAAATGAAATGAAGCCAAACCCACGAGGTCGGTTGGTCTGTTGATCAAACATAATTGCGACATCAGTGACATTACCGTAAGTTT
This sequence comes from Solanum paucissectum, assembly GCA_029582445.1. NCBI lineage: Eukaryota > Viridiplantae > Streptophyta > Magnoliopsida > Solanales > Solanaceae > Solanum > Solanum paucissectum. The sequence continues at coordinate 11,499 of JAJONZ010023316.1, forward strand.
CAAAGTAAGTTCTAAAGCCATCCTCAGTCAGAGTAGGAGGCAATCCCCCAACAAATATTTTCTTGGTCCTGGTATTTCCACCGCCTCCAAAACTTCTAGCACTACCCATATTTCCAGATTTTGGACCCTGTTGTTCCTCTCTGGACAAGGCCCTCTTAGCCTCAACCTATAGAGAAAAAAATGTCATTGAGCTAAGTAAAAGAAAAACAATTTCAGATGCAAGCAAGATAGACACAAAGGACAGATTTTTTTAATAAAAAGATTCCCAAAATTTAAGTCAAATTTTCCATCAACTAGGTTATTACTTGGGGGGGAAACCTCTTACTAAAAGACATAAAATTATCATCTGAAACGTACTAAACTTCTGTTGAACATGCAAGCGTCTTATTATGACACTTTTTTTTTTGACAAAGAGCGTCTTATTATGACTTCCCGAAAGTAAAGATGAAACAATAGGCCTGGAAAAACAAATAAATGTACAAATGATTTGACATCTTAATAGAAGTGCCTTTACCCAAGTGGTGGCACTATGACAAAGTATAAGAGCACTGAACTGTAAAATACGCCACTTTAAGAAATTATCACAGGAAATCTTCCATTTGACAGTGCAGCTAGCAACAAAGGGATGATTCAACAAATGCCCTATTAAGTCACTAAAATGTTCAGAGCAAATAATGCTCTAATCTAGAAAGAAAATGCATATTAACTAAAAATAAATCACTATTATCTATTCTCATTAATAATACCAAAAGAGGACATCAGGACTAAAATAAACCTGTCTGCACCCCATCAACCGAAAGAAGAAAAACTTATCTCTATCTACAAGTCAGCACACAGCATAGCAAAAATATTTACTACTCTATGTGCCACATTTTAGGACATTTTTTTCAACAAGTCAGATATTATTTCATCATTATCACACAAAGAAAGTGTCAAAAACATCGGGGAGGAAACAATCATCCCACTTCCCATCCACTGCATCAAGTGCATGGCTTGTTAATGAAACACACTTTGCTGCACAGTTCCAGCTTCGGAAGGCACAATAGAGACACACCACCTAGCAAAATTATGATCTTATACAAAACTGACCATTATGCAGGAGAAGCAAGAAATTGTACTACTACTGCTACACATCGATCCCAAGCAAGTCTACCCATCGTATAACAAATAATTAAATATTCGAGAATCTTACAAATTTACAACTCTATTCACCACATTGTATATACAGTCCTCTAATCCACAAAGAAGGGAACATCAACCTAATAATTTTTTTGAAACATGAAAAGGAGTATAATGGTAATAAGAAACCCGTTGCATCGAAGTGCACGGCTCGATCAATGGAAGCAATCTGGTCACATCATTCTAGCTTCCCAAGGAACAACAGCAACACGCACTATAGCAAAAAATCATCACACATACACAAAACACCATTACACAGCACATTAGGAATCATTCAGCCCACGTGGCACTCAAACGCACAACAGAACTACTGCAAAGAATAAGTTAACCTCATCCACTGTTTTCACATTTTAAAAAAAGGACACAAGCAACACAGTGTGTACTCACAAAACTGACTCGAGAAACTATTATTTACAAAAAAAAAACACAATATAAAGATGCAGACTTTACTTAAGTATCAGGAGAATATGTCTACTCACAAAATTGTCTGAGAGAAACTATTACTTATAAGAAACAAACAATACAAAAGATGCAGACTTTACTTTAACTATCAGGAGAACTTTATAAATACAAAATCACAACCAGAAGAAGATAACAAAACCATATCAAAAAATTTCATAAGCATAAACCAGCTTAAACTTTAGTACCCAAAGAGCATAATCAAACTAAGATCATATCTGTATCAGAACTCAACAAGGATAAAGACATGCTTAAAATGGATAATCAGCAACCAAATAAAGACCCCACAAAAGCAACTCAAATGTCACGATAATAGACACAAAAGCACAACCTAAATTGGAAATGCCACCTTAGGGAACATCCAGAAAACAATCACAAAACAAGCACATTTAACCAAAACTCCACGACCCAGGGCAAAAAAAGCAGAAACATAAACAACACCCAGAAGCCACAAATAAAAGAGGAACTTCACATCATAATAACAGAAGCAAAAACACATCCTAAATTGAAAATGTCACATCAGGAAATTCCCAGAAAACAATCACAAAATCAGTACACCTAACCAAAACTCCACAACTACAAAATTTCAAATAAAATCAACAATCACGACCACAGCCAAACTAATGAAACCCCAGAAGCTAAAACAGATAAACAAACAAAATTAACGAAACCCCATAAGCTAAAATCACGAAATAAACAAAAAAAAACACAAAAAATCTCACCGTACGTCCATCAATTACATGGGTATCCTGAAGAACCCTATCAAGAACACTAGGATCTGCAAATACAACAAACCCAAATCCTCTAGGCTTCCCAGTAATCTTATCCCTCATTACTACGGTCTGTAAAACATCACCATACCCTTGAAAATACTCCTTCATCTTCTCCTCTGATGTTTCCCATGATATCCCACCAATAAATAGCTTTGCTTGATCTGAATCCATACTTTTTTTCTCTCTCTCTATCTATATATATAAGATGTATATATATGTATAACAAACAAATTGTAGATTTTAGAGTGTGTGTGAGGGAGGAGAGAGTGAGGGTTTGTGTAAGAGAAAATCTGGAAAAGAGGCGCCGACTGGGGAAGAGAATAGTAGTGAAGGATTATGAATTTTGGGGACAAGGAATGAACGGTTGTGATTTGATGAGATCAATGGTGGTGATTGAGAGAGCAAATTTAATAATTTTATATATTTTTATTTTAAAGGAGCATATGAATATTAACAAACGAGTTGTGGTGCGACGGTAAGTACTCGAGTTCAATTTTAACAATAAAGATGTTTAAGTTTGATGTAGCGAGTATGCTAACACACACGAAAGATTGAAAAAAAATCGTTTAATTTTAATTGAGTGACCCTAAATACAAAAAATATGGTGTGAATTATGGTGAAGCTATACGTATTGTTCCACATTTTATTACAGAAGGACCTGTAGAAGTTTTTGAAAATAGTGTCGAAAATCATATAACCAAAAAATTCATTGACTAAACTTGACAAGTTTTAGATTATTATGCGTGTTGGACCATGATAAATAAAGTCAATATCAATACTTCAATAGAAAAAGGTGCTTCTAATTATTTTTGCGTGAGCCTTGAATGAACTACATTCCCTTCGATCCCTTTCCAGAATCAAGGGCGTCTTGCTTAGATCTCATTTGTTTTTCTTTACTCCTGAATAGTGAAAGGTTGAGCCTTTTTTGTTCAACCCTAGTGTTGGAGCAACTACGGGAATTTCTCATGGTTCGCTACTAAATCATTTTTTACAACTCTCGGTTGACCTTGAATTGGCCAAAAAGCTTTCTATTTGAATGGAATTTCACAATTGCAAAAGTTTCGATTTCGATCGATTATATTTTTAGCACTACTTGGTGAAATAGGTTATTGGCTTCCGGATGAATTCTTTGTGAAATCATTACGGAACCCTCTGTAGGGAGTTTGAAGAGTAGTACATATGGTCTCACCATTTTTAGCGTCCATTTTGGGCATTTAAGGCAATTTACAAAAATTAGGCGATTTTCTCAATTTTTCGAGTGTGTTAGCTCATGAATATTGGTGGTATGACTTTTGGACGATTTTTTTACGAAATCATAACCGAAACCTCTGTAGGGAGTTGGGGGAGCAGTACATACAATCTTACCATTTTTAGAGTCCATTTTGGGTCTTTAGGGGCCAAGTTTACAGAAATTAGGTGATTATCTCAATTTTTCGTGTGTTAAACCATAAATATTTTGGTGATATGGCTTCCGAATGATTTTCTTGCCAAACCATTACAAAACCGTCCGTAAGGGAGTTGAAGGAGTAGTATGTACAATCTCACCATTTTTAGAGTTCATTTTGAACATTTAGGGGCTAATTTATGGGAATTAGCTCATTTTCTTAAATTTTTCGTGTATGTTATCCCATGATTATTTTGGTGATATGACTTTCGAACGACTTTTTTGTGAAACCATTACGGAACCCTCCATAGAGAGTTGAGGAGCAGTATGTACAATCTCACTATTTTTAGAGTCTATTTTGGGCATTTAGGGGCCAATTACAAAAATTAGGCGATTTTCTCAGTTTTTTATGTGTGTTAACCAATGAGTAATTAATTTGGTGATATGTCTTCTGGATGAATTCCTTACGAAACCATTACGGAACCCTCTGTACGGAGTTGGGAAAGCAATACGTACAATCTCACCTTTTTAGAGTCCATTTTGGACATTCAGGGGCCAATTTCCAAGAATTAGGGCGATTTGCTAAGGTTTTTGTGTGTGTGTTAGCTCATGAATAATTTGTGATATGTCTTCAAGAATGTTTTCTTGCGAAATCAGTAAAGAACCCTCTGTGAGTTGGGGGAGCAGTACTTACAGTCTTATCATAGGGAGTTTGGGGGAGGAGTACGTATAGTCTCACCATTTTTAGAGTTCATTTTAGGCATTTAGGGCCAATTTACATGAATCAGGTGTTTCTCAATTTTTTGTGTGTGTTAGCCTATGAATATTTAGGTGATATGGATTTAAGAATATTTTCTTGCGAAACCTTACAGAACCCTCTATGGGAGTTGGGGTAGCAGTACATACAGTCTCACCATTTTTAGAGTCCATTTTGGACATTTAAGGGCCAATGTACGTGAATTATCTGATTTTCTTAGTTTTTCGTGTGTGTTAGCCCATGAATATTTTGGTGATATGGATTTCGAACGACTTTTTAATGAAACCATTACGGATCCCTTCGTAGAGAATTGAGGGAGCAGTACGTACAGTCTCACCATTTTTAGATTTCATTTAGGAGCTATTTTATAGGAATTAGGCGATTTTATTTTTATTTTTTTCATGTGTGTTAGGTTATGAATATTTTGATGATATAAATTTTGAATGAGTTCTTTGTGAAACTATAACGTAACCCTCCATAGAAAGTTGGAGGATCCGTACGTACGATCTCACCATTAAATCCATTTTAAACATTTTTGGGTCAAATCTTATGTTATTTGTTTATTTCTCTGTCCACCTTGCAGGTTATCACATGACTGAGATCTCCTCATGTGGTTCTTACTACTTGCCCCAATTGTTCAAAATTGGCTTACACATGATTAAAGAACTTTTACTCTTTTTTTTCTTCGGTATTTGATATTCATATTTCCAGGTGTTTTGTTTCCAATAGATTTTTTTTCATGCTCCCAACATATTTTCCATTATTTCTAGAGGTTCAAATTTGAGATTATCAATTAAAATTGTAGAGATCTCAACGATCATATTGATAACTT
>JAJONZ010023318.1:0-11834 GCA_029582445.1 Solanum paucissectum
AGTAATATAACTTTTGTGGGAGATTCTTTAACCGACAACCACCACTATGAGCCTTAGTGATGATACAACGTTTTACCTCACGTTGCCCAAGGACCATCCTATACCTTGCCGTGATATAGGACCTTACTTTTGCTTAATGGATCCACTAGCTTAACTTTCGTGATCATCTAAAAAGTATGACCCGAGAAATCCCATGTTGGCGCATGGTTCTTATGGAGAGTTGAGTTAATATGAACTCGTGTCCCCAATTCGGTGCTCAATAATACTCCCAAAAATACTTTAGCTCACAAGTGTTTTTAAACACATCTTCTTTAATTTGAGATAATTACTCAAAACTTAGCCCAAAGGCTCTCTTGGAATCGATGTTCCTTTTTCTTGAAAACTAGCCCAACGGCTCTTTTGGAAATCATAGTTCCTTTCTTACTCAAATGTAAAAACATTTAAAAAGCTTCTCTGGAAATACTTAGTTCCCTAATAGCTTTTGAGAAATGAACTCAACTTTAAACTCTTGACTTCACTTGAAACTCTATGCTCTTTACTTGACTTAAAACTCAATGCTCAACTCGAAACTCTTGACTTAACTTGAACTAACTTGAAACTTGAGCCTCAAAATGAAGTTAAAACATTCAATGAAGACTCTTGAACAACTTGAAAACTTGCTTTGATTTAATATCCTTAACTTCTAGGCTTGACATTGATCCTAACTTTCTTGATTGGAATTATGGATTTAAGGATCATGTTTTGTGTTTGGAAAGACCTCATGGTGTTTAGGAATGATTTAGGAGTGATTTAGGACGGCTAAACTTAAGAAAATTTATGAAATTAAATTCTGAAAACAGAGGAGTCCGCGTCCTGTCCGCGACGCGGAGAAGCTTTTGTTCACCTAGGGAACACAGCCGCGACACAGACTTGCTTCAAGCAAGCTGCCCGGCTTTTCTCCTTCACGTTACCAAATCTCAACTCTCTTAACTTCAAAGGTTTTCAGCCCCAAACACTTAGAATCATAAGCCCCTCAACATACCATAGATTTCAACTCAAACAACCACCGAATCATGTCTCAAACCAACAAGAACTTCAACACAACACAACTACAACTTCAACAACATTAACAACACAACACAACTACAACTCACCCAATCTTTTCTTAATAATTAAGATGAGTTTAGTGTGTGGGGGAAAGAATCACCCCAACACTATGAACTCACATACCTCAATAGGGATCACCCCCGACGATATCCACGACGATTTGTGATGGAAACTTTGTTGATCTCCTCTTTCTTCTCTTCTTCTTTCTCCTTCTTCCCTTCTTCTTCTCTTCTTCACTCTCAAGCCCTAGCTTTCACTCTCTTAAAATGGAACAAAATGATCCAAATATCAGCCTAACACAACAATATATCCACAAAAGAAATAGCTAGGGAAAAGACCAAAATGCCCTTAAAAATTTCCGGACGGATTCCCTGCCAACTGCCCAACTTTCAAAGGGCATATCTCACTCATACGAACTCGGAATTGAGCAAACTCGGTGGCGTTGGAAAGATCATTCCACGAAATTTGCAACCATAACTGGAAATCCACCTAACTCATCCTGATCTAGAATTTATGGCCGTTCAAAGTTGACCAAAAACTCACCTTTTCCATACTTCGCCAAAATTTTCCAGATTTTTAAATTCCTTCAAAAAATGAAATTTCCAATTCTAAGCCTCTTCAAAGCTATTTCAAATTGTTGGATGTTACAGATACTTGGCAATATTTTATGCATCGGTACATGCACCAAAACAAGTTCTTGTACAAACATATCCATGCTCAACATCACCGGCTAATTGTTCCGTATGCATTTGGAGCTTTGTACAACCACCCTTTGGAGGGTCTGATTCTTGACACAATCGGTGGGGATATAGCTTTCCTTGTCTCTGGCATGTCACCACGTACCTCCATCTTCTTTTTCTCATTTGCTACGATCAAGACGGTTGATGATCATTGCGGACTATGGTTGCCCGTAAATCTCTTCCATATCTTCTTCAAAAACAACTCCGCTTACCATGACATCCATCACCAGCTTTATGGGACCAAGTATAACTATTCACAGCCTTTCTTTGTGACGTGGGATAGGATACTTGGTACTTACATGCCATATGAACTTGATAGGAGACCGGAAGGAGGTTTTGAAGCTAAGCCTGTTAAAGATTGCAAGGAACGTTGACAATACTGTTAGTACATGTTTGTCGTAGAGTATGTACCACTGCAATTTTTGTCTTCTTCAAAATGCTTAGTTACTCATTTAATTTGTATAGAGTATATAGTTAAAGGGTTCTGCATATATTGTTGTATAACTGGTGTTGGTTTCGAGGTTTGAGAAAGGAATAGGATCGAATAATAGTTGCCTTTTTAAACATTATCTCAGATCTGATATCTGGTATATATTCAACTGAAGGCAGATATAAAAGATTACTGAAATACATTGTGTGCCTTGAATTATTTAGTTCCAAGCATATGGACATGTATTGTGATTTGTAACTTTCTCATTGTTCTTTTTTTGGGCTGTTATTGATGGTGTCGAGCTCACCTCGACCATTTTACTGAGTACCTGCTTCTTCCAACCAAAGAGGTATCAGGTATCTCTGTTTAGCGGTACTTAGATAGATGGGAAGAAACCTCTTAATATTTTTCGCTTTTGTTGTTTTCACCTGCTTCATTGATTGACCGCTAGGCCATACTCTCGGATGCTAACATTCTCATTTCTCTAACATGTAGCAGAGTAGCATCACAACATTTTGGTGAACTCGTAAGAAAATAGAAAAGGCTGAAACCATTCACTTCAGGATCCGTAAAATCTAATGACTTACATCAAACCTCAAGGACTTGAATGAAAAATTTGTTCAAATAGGTGCATTGTGAGATGTATTTAGTTTACAATGAATGCAACAGCCGTTGGACGTTTTACAGAATCTTTATTAAACGAAATAACTCATAAAGAAATTACATGTGATATTCCAAATTGCTCTAGCTACAAAGTCTGGATACCCTGTTAAAGGATAACTCAATGGACATTTTTTGAGTTGAATTTGAACGGATTACAATGGGTTGAACTAACAAATTAGCAGATCCATCAAAACTTTACTACAGTTAATGTTTGTGTGTGCGTCATGAAATGGTATTGACAAGTTGGGACTACAACCCTGTCATTATTTGGAAATCCATTATGGTTGAGTTCACCAGAGCTCAGCATTTACGGTCAATTCCTCCACAACTAATTGAACTTCATCAGCATCCACATCTCTGGTCACAGTAAGTTTCTTCTCTTTCATATCAGTTGAAATTGATTCATTCCCTTCTATATCGAGAAGACATAAAAGCATCGTAGAAATACCCATCTTTTAAATACCTTGGGTATGTCTTTTTCTGCAAGAAAACCAAGAGAAAAACCCAAATGTAAAACGAGGCCACGAGGTAAATATAACAGAGAATACAGTTTGTAAAATTTAGCCATTTCTGATTCATCAAAATCATGCAGAATAAAGCTTTTTTCAGTAGTGTACCTTGACGAGCTTGAAATTAGTATTTTGATTATCTTCGACTTGTGTTTCTTGTATATTCATGGCTGACTTGACAACCGACTCATTGCAGTTTTCTACCTCGATGTATTGCAGAGAAAGGATGTCCATGAAACAAGAAGGGATCTCCATAAGATGTTGACATCCACGCAAAACCAATTGTTCAAGGTTAGGAAAGGCATCATCAGCTACAATCCATTTCATCAAGGACAACTCTTCTAGTTTCAAGATTTTGAGTTGAGAGAACTTGCCATTGCTCACTTTCCATTCCCTATGATCACCAAATTCAACGTGGTACAGAATGAGTACCTCAAGGTTCTTCAGATGATCAGCAGTTTCTGATAAGTACTGAGAATCCAGGTCAAAGCCAGAGAGTTTCAGGTATTTGAGATTTGGTGCAGAGAGTTTCAGGTATTTAAGATCTGATGCAGAGGTGCAAAAGTCTTTTGATCGATAAAGCTTTAGTATTTCAAGCCATATTGGAAAATTCAACGCATGGTACTGATGGGGGTATTTTAACTTGACTTCACATTTCAGTTTTCGAAGATTAGGTGTTTTTCTCAGCATCAATTCTGCATCCTCAACATAAGAGAGACGTGAAGTGGAAAGGGTTTCCAAATCATCAAGTTTTGGAGAGTTCTTGAGTAATGCTTTTTCATTTTCAGGGATGAAGTTAGGAATATACAGATATCTCAATTTAACCATATCCCAAACTGTACTAGGTAGTAATAGCGTCTCATGTCTCACAGCTGATCTACGCTTTAATGTAAGAGTTTCAAGGTTCCAAAGATTGGATATGCTTGAAGGAACTGAATTCTGTTCAATGTGTGCAGATAAATACCTCAAGTAAGGAAGCTCAGTTGGAATAAAATCAATAACAACCTGGTGCTCCAAATCCAATACTTTTAGAAACTTGAAATTTAATAAAATGTGTGAAACTGCAAAAGCATGAGAGGATAAGGGACGATGGGCAAAGTATGGGTCATAACTCTTATAAAGTACAGAGCCAACAAGTGAGCAAGATGCACTCCATTCTACAAGATTATCCATTTCAGTGAAGGCTAAGTGAGCATGCTGCTTGTGAGAGTAAACAGCTTTGGTACTCTGATCCCTGTGAATATATCAATTAGCAAAATCATATCATTAATTTTCAAATATAGCTTGAAATGCTTGATTGATTGAAAGTAGCATTACTTATCATATTACCGTTTTATCCATAGTAGAAAATTCTCCTCAGCTGCTCTTTCCTTGCAGAAGTCGAGTAATACATCATGAAGGCGACAAGCTTTGACCTTACCATCTGAAACTGCCCTCTGAGTAACCATTACTAGATTTCTTCCAATAACCTTCTGCTATATCCTCCAACCTCCTGCCTTCACTACTTTTTATAAATGATTCTGATATCCATAACCTTATTAACCTTGAAATGTCAATCACTCTATCCTCTAAAATGGCTCCAAAATAAAGGAAGCAAGCCTTAAGATGACAGGGTAAAACATGATAGCTTTGGTCTACAATGGCTCTTGAGTCATTGTGAATGTGGGTACCCAAATTGTTGGCCACTTGTTCCCAACATTCTACTTCCTTTTCCATCTCCGACAGAATACCAGCCACCAAAACAATTGAAAGAGGTAGTTGTCCACACATTTTTGCTATTCTTAGCCCAACTTTTTTTAGGAGAGGGGAACAACTTTCTTCACCAAACACTTTCTTTTCAAGCAACTTCCAACTTTCAACTTCGTCAAACATACGAAGATGAAGGGGATCACTATGAACACTAGCATATTTGGCAACTTCATGATGTCTTGTTGTTAGAATGATTCTGCTTCTGTTATTGGCATCTGGAAAACAACCTCTTAAATCATCCCAAACACTATTTTCCCACACATCATCAACAAGGATAAGGTACCTTCGGGGCAATAAAGTTTTGCGAAGCATATCAGCTAATTCATTGGCACAAAGTTCTCTACGCACAGAATCCTCACCGACAGCGTCACATAGCAAGGCCAATAACAAGTCCTTATATGAATATACTTGAGACACACAACATTGTGCACATATATCAAAGTGAGAGACAACTGACCTGTCAGAATAGAGTCTATTGGCCAAAGTCGTCTTACCTAGACCTGGCATGCCGTGAATTGAAATGACATCTTGCCCTTTGGTTCCATTCAGTAGTTGATTTCTTAAATTTTCTATGACATCCTTAAACCCCACAATTTCTTCATTCATCCTTGGTGTCCTTGCCAATTGTGATGATGTATGAGTAATGACAGTCTTCTTTGTATCCTCAACCGTGTTCGTTTTCTGAATCTTTGCTTTGATACAAGTAATCTCCTCTATGATATCCAGGAGCCAACGCTCTAGGCACCAATAAGGAGCTACTTTGTTAATACAAGCATCAACTACATATTCCACCTCATATGCTTTCCTAATTATCTGTGTAGCACAATCTTCATTCAGTGTCTTGAGCTTATTTTGTGGCTCTTCTACGACAACCTTCAGGAAAGGTTGCAAGCTCTCAAATTCCGTTTGAATAACTTGGAGTTGATTCTTGAGGAAAGCAAGTGAATCCGAATAACGGCCTTGGAAATCCTTCAGGTTTTTCAATAGAAAATCGACATAGCCTAGTGCATGAACCTTTGGCAAGTTACATTGAATTGCCTTTTGCATGACAAGGTAGACCATCACCTTGATAGGCTCAATGTTTCTCGGAAGATCCAAACCAAGTGCTCGGTTCATATCATCCAATACTGTGTCTTCCTTCTCCCTCTTGATATCATATAACGAGTAAATAAGAAGTCCAGCATCAATAATAACAGAATCCATAGCTTGAAGATGAAATCCAGATCTAGTATTGGCAGATGAATGAGATTGTCTCTTAGAAGGCAGAGCATCTCCTGAAAGTTAGCCATTTGATCACTCAAACCAACCGTCAGACTGTGTGTTGGAATCTCCACAGTGCTACTCTCAGCTGCATGCTTCTTTTGTGCTTGTGGTATGGTTGACTTCAAAGCTTGCAGGACATCAATATAAATATTGTTGCGGCTGATGACTGGCTGAATGGACTTAATCTTCATTTCCATGAAATCAGAGAGCAAACGACTGACTTCACTTGGTGCCAAGTCTTAATTTACGTTGCCATTGATTGGCAAATGCAACCACACAACCATTGCGATGTGGCTAGCCTCAATTAAAGCATGTGTATAAAAAGTAGTACATCGGTATTGAGGCTGTATACTACATTTGTTTGAAACAAAGCAGACAAAAAATCTCAATAACTTCAACTCCTTTAACACTTGTTCTATTTGTTCCTTCATGTGTCCTGGAACAAAAAACCACGAACATGGATCATTGATCTTCACTAGAACATTGAGGTTCTCCACAAAAACATCCATGACTTCCATAACAAATTCGGGGCTATGAGTATTATCATCATCATCAATCACCTTGTTGGCTGCAAGTGGTGTTTTCGGAAAGGAGTATTGGGCTCTGAATTCTTGCTTAGTCTTCCAAATTACCTCCTTCCAGTAGACAAATGAATCCAAAAAAGTCCACTGCATCAAGTATAGTGTTGAAACTCTAAATATTTCGGTACACTGACTTTTCCAAATATCTATCATTTTCTGTGAGACATGTAGCATACCGCATTCACTTGCAAAAGGTAAGCTTTTCAAATGGAGAAAACAATCAAGGAATTTTAACTCCCATAGAAAGAAATTTAACCGATCCCTTTCAACATCCCAGTAAGTTGAAGATCGCAGCTTTCTAAGGAGGCTATTTTTCAGATCAGACAATTCATTGTTGAAATACATCCTTGTTACACAAGAATTAGAACTGTTGTGGACTGGGAATGAAGACCACTGTTGTGGACTGGGAATTAAACTTTTTTGAAACTTATAATCTAGAATAAATAGTATTCCCTCTGTCCCAATTTATATGACATACTTTCCTTTTTAGTCAGTCTAAAAAAGAATGACACATTTCTATTTTAAGTAACAATTTGCCTATAAAATATCCTTTTTACCCTTAATGAAATGATTTACAACCACACAAATTTCTATCATTCATTTTGGACCACAAGTTTTTAAAAGTCTTTTCATTTTTTTTAAAGTTTGTGTCAAATCAAAGTACATCATATAAAATGGGACGGAGGGAGTAAGTAATATGTATGTGAGTATAACTTTTAGCTTAAAAGAAAAAAAAAATCATAAAGAGGAAGTAGAAGGTAAGAAATAGGTCTCTCCACTACGCGTAAGATATTTTGAAGGAGTTGGGCCATACAAACAAAAAAAACAAAATCATTGCTGGCGCACTAAGATAAAGTGCCAAATAATTATTCGAAAGGCATTATACATAAATATATTATTTAATTTGATCTCATTTTATATTCATGTCCTTCAATTTTGGATGCACAAAAATAAATGTGTTTTACACGGTAATTTACGTCCTATATAGTGTTATGTATTATGTCACATAGGACTCATGTGTCTATTTGTTCAATATTATACAAATTTACATGTCTATTTGTGCACACACAAAATTGGAGGGAGTAAATATAAAATAAGAACAAATTAAAAGGCATGTTAAACATTATGCATATTCAAAAGTATTCAGGGAAGGCAGAGGGATAAAGAGCAGAGATAACTTTAGAATTTATGAATTTAAAAATATAATAATTTAGTTTGTAGAATTTTGAATACATTATTTATACAAACTAAATAAATTTTTAATATATACACATAATCATAATTAAAATTAAAATTATTAAATTACGTTGAATTCGATAGCTCAGCCCTACCGATGATATGACCATGGACATTGAAATAATTGTAACAGCTGGCAATAATTGTTTAAATAGTTCAATTGTGATATGTGGTGCTCCAAAAAATAAAATCCACGAACAATTATGAAAGGATAAGTATAAACTAAAATAAGAACAATAACTAATGATATAACCCTGAAAAATTGGGTCAAAATCGATGGATATAATCGCTCTCGTAAATTGAGGGGTGTTCACGGGTTGGTTTAGATCGATTATTGGTCAAAACCAAAACCAAACCAACTTAATCAGTTTTAAAATTATCAAAAACAAACCAAACCAAAATATATTTATCGGTTTGGTTGTTATCTGTTTCGGTTCGATTTGATTTGGTTATTCGGTTATTAACTATAGACAAAAATAAAATAAACAATTCATTCAAAACGTGAAAAAAGTGACAACAATCCATTTAAAACGAAAATAGTTAGAATAACTGACATTAAAGAACTTTCAATCATTGAATTTACTATGAATAAAGCTTCACAATTCATTATTTGGTCCTAGAAGAAAGAAACAGTGATATTTTCAATCTTATAAAGAATTGTCATAGACACACTCATATACATAAAATCAATAAGATAAATATTCTCACCTTACGCATTTTTTCTTTCATAAGTAAATTATAAATAAATTTTGATGAAAATACATAATAATAAAATATATGTATATAATTTGTTGGTTCGATTCGGTTATTTCTTCGATTTTTTTCGAACAAAACCATAACCAACCCATATATTATCGGTTTTAAAAAATCTAAAACCAAATCACACCTAATCCAAATAAAAATCGGTTTATTTAATCGATTTGGTTCAGTTTTTTGGTTTGGATCGGTTTTTATCCAAACCGTGAACACCCCTAGCCACACTTAACGTGTCCAACCATTTATTCCTTTTTAATTTAAAAAAAATTAATTTTATAATAAACTGATTTTTTGCGTGGGATAAACTTTTTGAGATGGTCCAGCAACTTCGCAAACGACTTCTTTGGGAAAAAATATAAATATTAGAAAGCGACAAACAAAGTCAGGTTTTTTTAAAAAAAAAAAACTATTTAAAAACCACATTGTTCATTGGTTTATTTAAATGTAAAATGTTGCCTAGATATCTTAATTAGGAATATTATTGACTTGATAATTTTATAATTTTGACAATGTTGAACTGTAATCAATGACTTTGTTTGATCTCCTTGAACTTAGATCTTGTGATTTTCAGTCTTCTAGGTAGAGTTACCGCCACAATGACTTGTCCTCGGCCATAGTCCCACTCTCTTTGATAATCTATCATCTTCCTCTCTAGTTAGGCCATAGTCCCACAAAAAATTTTAGTCAAAAAACTACATGTAATCAATGTGTGCCTCTTTTGAAGACAAACATTGTATACTACCATATCTTTTATTACATAATGAATTAGGTGAGTCATGACATATGAAAATTGTAGGTCAATGAGTTTTATTTCAAATGCCTCCAATTTTGTATCATTTAATGTTTAAAGTAAATCATTATGACCATTTTACCAGAGACTGGTGTAGTTGTAAATAAGAGAAACTTAACGTTCATAATTTTGACTTTAGATGTTAGTTTCCGGTATAGAAAAACTCTATTTCACGGTCCATACCTCATTTGAACATATAAATACCTATAATTAGCCATTCGAACTAACACACATAATTTATTAAATCATCACAAACACCCACTAAAAATTTTGGTCAAAAAACTACGTGCAATCAATGTGTGCCTCTCTTGAAGACAAACAATGTATACTACCATATCTTTTAGTACGTAATGAATTAGGTGAGCAATGACATATGAAAATTGTAGGTCAATGAGTTTTCTTTAAAATGCCACCAATTTTGTATCATTTAATGTTTAAAGTAAAGCATAATGACCATTTTACCAGAGACTAGTGTAGTTGTAAATGTTCAGTACTATACACTTTTTTTTTACGAAAATTTTGAGTGATGCAACCTTAACTTGTTTTGGACTATTGAATTTCAGGAAGTGGAAGCTGATTCCGTACTTGCTGCTGAGTGCATGGATCAAAATGATGAAGCCTTGTCATGATCTGTTCTCTTGCTCCATCTTGTCTGCTGCATTTACTATCAGAATTGATCGTAATGATATAATTATTGATCTACAACAGCTTCTACTACTATTGATATTCAACTGGCTGTCTTTTCTTTAGTGCCGAAGATTACTTTCTTTAATCTTGCCAGTAAGCTTACCATAGTCAAGAAATTCATAAAGGGAAAACTAAATATGGAAGAGTTAAGAAAGCTATTTACTAGCCAATTTCAGCTTTTGGGATCGGTTAAAATAGCTTAATTGATTATAGAAAGCATTATTTCGAAATGTCGCTCCATGTAGACACACTGGACGTTCGAAGGAGATAAAGCAAAGGGACCTGTACCTTTGCTCCTTTGTCTTTTTGGAATAGAGACCGTCAATAGACTTGTAGAAGATGGTGGGATGAGAAGGGGATTTGATATTGTCCCTCAAAGAAGAGAGTTATGGTCACATTCTATCTATTGTTCACTAATGATACTACCATTGGTTAGACAATTTCTATACCATATTGAATAATTGTAATGGCTTAAAACTCTGTCAACGTGGTGTTGGCCTAATTTGGTAGTGACAGTGGCCGAGCCTTAGTACCAACTATGCATACTCTTGACAATGTCTTGGCAAATTATTCATGTAATACTTTTCACTTATGCCCCCCACAAAGAAAAAAAAGGAAAGAAAAAGAACAGAACTGATGTGTATATATGGAAACTGTGGTGAGTTAGATGGCAGTTAAGGACTTCAGCTGAATGTATTTGTTCATTTTCATTGCTAAACAGTTAACTGAACATCCGTTTACACTGAGAAATGATTCGTTCGCATTTTGTGTCCTTTATTACTAGTCATATGTTCAAATTTTGTCAGATACAACCATAACTTGTTTTCTGCTATTGAATTTCAGGAAGTGAAAGCTAATGTTGAGCACTCATCGATCCATACTTGTTGACTGCATGGATTGAAATGATGAAGCCATTACATTTCTGTTTTTGATGTTTATTTTGATACATTACTGATGTCACGCCCCGAACCTACGCCCTGGGCGGGACCGGCACTCGAAGACCATTGCTGGCCCCCAAGCGAACCCTTGGCCTGGTATTCTTAACTCAGCGGAAACCTAACTCAATAGAATAACTCCATGCAATGAAAGGTTTAAAACAACCCAACTGATAATAACTGGCCAACAAGGCAGCTCGAGTCTCAAAATAGAATATTTACATATATATACATGCATGAGAGACTCAAACTAACTTACTGACTGTCTAATTGTCTATGAAGCCTCTAACATACTGAGATGGATGTTGGGACAGACACCACAACATCCTAATAAAAGAAAACTAGGAACACAAAATAACTGAGTCCTCCGGAAAGCAAGGAGGCTCACCACTGACTCTGAAGTGCTCAG
>JAJONZ010023319.1:0-10299 GCA_029582445.1 Solanum paucissectum
AAGTCATGCCATCAAGTTGATTCATTATCATGTCATACTCAGATCCAACACATTCAACTTATCTTAGCCTACAAATTCTAGCACACATATGAAAATTTGGACAGGTATCTCTTTTCATCAGCCATCATGCTTCATTCTTTTTCATGCTTTTAAACATACAATCCTAACACATGCCGGTTCAACAGAAATTGAACAGTCTCTTGGGGAAAAAGAACACAGGCAAGAAAACCCCAAGAGAGGATTTGTGAGTTGGGTTACTCAGACTTCACCCTAGCACTCAAAATCCATTTACCCCACCCCCAACAAAATAGATGCGATTGTCCCTAATGTATACAAAAACAATAAAAGATAAAGGATTGGATGGTGCAAACCTGTGGCGCATAGCACCAAAGACTCATCAACAAGCGGGTGAGTCCGGTTTCCCGGAGCCCACTGGAACATCACTCGGGTCACCCTCAGTAGTGCCCGCAATAACAAGGACAGCACCATCAGTAGTGCTATCTGTCACTCGAATTTCACCCTCAAAGGTGCTCACATCAGTCCTCATGGGCATAGAACTGGACGCCCCAGCAATCATCTCACGGGCACTCTGATGTCTCAGCTGCTCATCTAATATAGAGACTTTTCGTGGCTTCTTCTCCTACCTGTGCTGCCTCTTGCTAGATTTTTCCTCCTCCGTGAGCTCAGCTTTTTCACTAGATCAGTGCCTCTTACCGCGGGCAAGTGCAGGCTCGGTCTGCTACTCTGCCTCATCTCCACTGAATAATGCACCAACGATTGTATCATCGCCTAATGCAGAGGGTGCAGCCTGTGGCTAAATAGCTAGTGTGGCCAGGTTGGCGTCAACATCAGCCTGGAGACTAGCTAGCTCGGTCCAAAAAGAGGGCATATCAGTAGTGGGGGCTAGCCTCTCTAGAACTCTCAACTCGAAGGTATCGAGTCGCTTATGAACTGCTTGGACCTTATGATCCATTTGCGCCTCCATCCTCTTCTATACTCTCTCTTCGAACTCAGCAATCAACTTCCGCATCTAGGGCTTAATATGGTGCAGCAAGGTGGCCATCTGGGCCTCTAACTTCTGTACTCAGACCAGCGGTATAACATTGGCCCCCGAAGGTGGGGTGGATCTACATGAGCTGGGGGCCTGACTAGCGACTTGCAAAGAGGAAGCTAGGGCATCATCAGTGTGGACTGGAGAGGTAGGCTCATCACCCTGCCTCTTCTCCACAACATCTACTAAATCAGTACCCAATGGCACCTCGATCCGCGACCACTTGCAAGGTGCTGCCACATTTACCTCATCCCGAATCAGGCCAACGTCTAAGGTCCTTGTAGGGTGTATCAACCTATCATAGTGCCAGATCGGTACTCCAGAGTCCCTGCACAAGTGAAAAAATAAACATGGAAAGGGGTAAGTAGTGGAGGTCTTGAACGCCCTCTCGTGAATCTCCGCCAGCAGTATGTGGGCAAAGTCAATCTCTAATCCTGCTACTAATGCTGCAACCATGACAGCTCTGTCCCATGTTAGTTGGTTGTTATCTTTTGTAGGATATACCTGGTTACACACCAGCAACCAGAAGAACCTGCCGCAAAATTTAATGTGGCCTTTCGTATACCCAGCCGTGGTGCGGTGACCCACTCCGCATGCTCACCATCTACAACAATATGTTTAGCCAACTATAGTGTAACAGCCTCCCGCTGCTCAACATTTTTATGAAAAGAGCCAGCCCTCACGATGTCCCATCGGTAATCAAACTCTATTGTGTTCAGTGGCCGGTGGTAGGGCCATAGAGAAATCGGCTGATGGTGGTATGCGATATGTCCACCGGACAACCTCGGACTATAGTGGAAGTGAGAGGGTTCTGTGCTGTGGGCTTGGACCGTTTGGAGATCGAACCTCGGAGACTGGTAACATAGAAGGCGTAAAAGTCCCTCACAATCTCCTCGCTATAAGTCCGTGGGTCTCGAACCATCCAGTCACACTTTTGAAGTTGAAACAGCCGGTGAATGTCGGGGATAGTGTGTAATCTCCCCGTGAGGACTCTGTGCTCCTCTGCAATAAGTCGGGCCATCTTCTCTTTGTCATTCTTCATCTTGGCATTCCGATAAATTTCCCATTGGCCCTCAACACACCATCTATTTGGCTCGCCAACCACTGGAGTAGGGTCATCATTTTGTGGTGCTGGTACGGACTCCGAGCTAGTGGCCTCATCACACTACGCAACTTGATCATTTTCGCCGGAACCTGTGGTGGATTTAGCAATGGACCCTAAAGCATGGGCAGATTCGGAGCCTGAAGCAGGGCTAGACTCTGAGCCAGAAGCATGGGAAGATTCGGAGCCTGAAGCAGGGCTAGACTCTGAGCCCGAAGCATGGGCAGACTCAGAGCCGGAAGTAGACCCATTCTCTGAACTGGAAGCAGCCCCAGTTGGTGACCCGATCAGTGTGTTCTCCTCATCAGACTGGGAGACAGTGACTACATCGGGAATCACCTTCTGGGGGGTGCCTCTGGTGACTCGGGGTGCAGTGGGAGAGGTCTTTGTGTTGGGAGCAACGTATGCCGGATCCGTCGCCACATCGTCATCTTCGTCAATTAGCCTGAAGCTAGGGGCAAAAGATTTGGACTTGCCCCTTTTTGAATAAGTGACTGGATTCTTGGGTGCCATAGTACTTGTGGAAGGGTTATTAGTACCAAAACTACCTAAAAACACACTCGAAAAAAATTGGAACTAAGAACAAACAAAAATGAAAAAAACAAAAAAATACAGACAATGGCTACAGTGGTCATCGACGGTGGGGACCTACTGTCCGTAGACTGATCTACGGCCCGTGGAACCCTTCCGTGGATCAGAGGACCAAATATTTGGGTCGCAGATGAAAACCACGGAAGTATAGAATGGTCTGTAGATTGATATAAGGGCCGTAATCCACCTCCGTGGATTCACACTTCATGAAATTTTCAGGTGCATCCATCCACGGACCTGATCTACGGTCCATAGACGGGGTATCGTGGATGGGATCTGTGTCAGGTTTTAGACATGCTTTAATTTCAAGCCCACATGGTTGACCATTTTCAATCGGGTCCTAGTCTAATCATGCATTTCAACACTTAATCATGCTAGTTTGTCATTCTCAGGATTCCGATTAATCATTTTAACAAGTATATAAGACACTCTTTGGAACCCTATGTCGAAACTGACATTTAGACTTATAATCACATACAACAAGGCGACACAATCACTATCTATCGTTCCAAGGGTATTGCAACTTCCAATTTTTAGCATGCAATTTCATCTAACAACTACCCAAGGTCAAGACCCAATCCCTGACTTTCAGTAATCTATCAATGAATCAAAATTCAAAGTGAGGAGAAAGTCTATTACCTTACATCAATGGGAATGGGGTGATGGTGTGATGACAGATGCTTTCAAGGACACAAACCACCTCTTCGTTACTAACTCAAACACCGGACCCTTTTGTGGAATATGGAATGAGTAGTATTCGGAATGGAAAGGAATCGTGGGAATTATGGGGGAATGGAAGGGATGATTTTGTGGGGGAGTTATGGAGTGATTTAGGGGAGTTGAAGTGTTTGAAACGGTTGGAGAGTGAATGGAGGGAAGTGGACATGATTTAAAATTAGGGGAATTTTAAATAAGAGGGTCCGATTTGGGAAAGAATTAGGGTTTTGGACCCACGAGACCCTGTCTATGGTCCGTGGGTCGATCTACGGTCCGTAGATTGGGACCGCATATCACTCTTACACTTGGAAAAGTTTAGGGGCTTACCCGGGATCTACGGACACCATCCACAGTCCGTGGATGGATCGACGGACCATCATCGATGGGGTCCGTAGACCTCTGCACCAGACCATTTTCTGCAAGATTTTCATAGCATAGCTGCACATGTAGCAACCATTAGGCTATTCTTTTTACATTTTCTGGACACTTTTTGGACACAGACCTTATGCTAATTCTAGCTAACACTAAAAAAAACTAAAACACCTATCTAAATTAATACAGAGAATCAACTAAACACAGAAACTGCTAGATGGAAAACAAAAAAAACTATCGTTGGCTAGATCGTACATCTTGGGTTGCCTCCCAAGCAGCGCTTGATTTAACGTCGCGGCACGACGAATGCCTCTTGATTACTCAGACTTCATCAAGATGATAGGCCTCCACAACCTCTTGCACACTTTCTGCGTTTCCCAAATAGATATTGATCCTTTGCCTGTTTACCATGAACCTTGTTCTGTCACTATTCTCAAGCTCAACCGCTCCATGGGGAAGCACTTTTGTGAGCAAAAATGGCCCGGTCCATTTGGATTTGAGTTTACCCGGAAACAAGCGCAACCTAGAGTTGAATAGAAGCACAAGATCACCCACAACAAATTCCCACTTTTCAATTCTTTGATCATGATACCTCTTCATCTTCTCTTTGTACAAGGCTAAACTTTCATAAGTCTTTAGGCGAAACTCATCAAGCATATTCAAGTCATTCATTCTTTGCTTAGATGCGGCGCCCCAATCCAAATTTAACTTCTTCATCGCCCACAAAGACTTATGCTCTAGCTCTACCGGTAAATGGCAAGATTTCCCATATACAAGTTGGTAAGGAGACATACCTATGGGAGTCTTGTATGCAGTGCGATAGGCCCACAGAGCATCATCAAGCTTCCTTGACCAATCCGTTCTATTAGCATTCACAGTCTTCGCTAAAATCTGTTTGATCTCTTTGTTGGACACTTCAACTTGCCCACTAGTTTGGGGATGGTAAGGAGTGGCTACATTGTGGCGGACACCATATTTCTCAAGTAGTGCCTTGAACAACTTATTACAAAAGTGGGAACCTCCATCGCTGATAATTGCCCTCGGTGTATCAAATCTGGAGAAGATATTTTTTTTTAAGAATGTGGAGACACTTTCACCTTCATTGTTGGGGAGCGCAACTGCTTCCACCCACTTCGATACATACTCAACCGCAACAAGAATATACTTCATCCCATGTGACCTCACAAATGGACCCATAAAATCAATGCCCCATACATCAAACAACTCTATCACTAATACAGGATTCATAGGAAGCTCGTGCCTCTTTGAAATCCCTCCTTCTCTTTGGCAACGATCACAAGACTTGGCGAAATGATGAGCATCTTGGTGAATAGTAGACCAGTAGTACCCACACTGCAAAATCTTATGTGCAGTTCAAATACCACTATGATACCCACCAACAGGCGATGAATGACATGCTTCAAGTACACTCAACATCTCAATCTCGGGCACACAGTGACAAATAATCCCATCAGCACAACTACGATACAAGTAAGACTCATCCCAAAAGAATTTCTTCACATCATGTATAAACTACTTTGCCATCAAATATCTCAATGCAGAATGGTCAGTATGCACTATGACCTTGGTACCAACCAAGTAGGATCAAAATTTCTCGAATGCAAAAACAACTGCAAGAAGCTCTTGTTCAGTCACAGTATAATTCTTTTGGGCCACATTTAGAGCCTTGCTAGCATAGTAAATAGGGTGGAGAATTTTTTGTCGCCTCTGTCCCAATAGCACACCAAGCGCCACGCCACTGGTATCACACATTACCTCAAACGGTTGTTCCCACTCCGGTGAAATAATGATAGGTGCAGTAACTAACTTCTCCTTCAACTCTCTAAATGATCTAAGACAAGCATCATCAAAATAGAACTTACACTCCTTCTCGAGCAGTTTGCACAAAGGATGTGCAATTTTTGAGAAATCTTTGCTGAATCTCCTATAAAAACCTGCATGCCCAAGAAAATTCCTAACACCTTTTACAGAGATAGGTGGGGTAAGTTTTTCTATTACTTCAAATTTTGCTTTATCTACCTCAATGCCCTTTTCCGAAATTCGATGACCTAGAATTATCCCTTCTTTCACCATAAAGTGCCACTTCTCCCAATTCAGCACCAAATTGCAATCTTCACACCTTTTAAGTACCTCAGCCAAATGATTCAGACATCGATCAAAATAGTCACCTACCACTGAGAAATAATCCATAAATACCTCAATAGTGTCCTCCACCATATTAGAGAATATCGACATCATACAACGCTGGAAGGTCGCTGGAGCATTGCACAACCCAAAGGGCATCCGTTTGAAGGCGAATGTCCCATAAGGGCAAGTGAATGTGGTCTTCTCTTGGTCCTCCGGAGCTATAAAAATCTAATTGTAGCCCAAATAACCATCAAGAAAACAATACTAACTCTTAACAACAAGTCTATCTAACATCTGATCCATGAATGGCATAAGGAAATGGTCCTTTTCTGTCCAGGCATTTAGCTTCCGGTAGTCCATGCAGACTCTCCATCTAGTCACGGGCCACATCAGAACAAGCTCATTTCTCTCATTAGGAACCACATTAATCCCACCTTTCTTTGGCACACATTGAAAAGGGCATACCCAACTACTATCTGCAATGGGATAGATAACTCCAGCATCCAACCACTTGATGATCTCCTTTTTAACTACCTCTTGCATAGGTGGATTTAATGTTCTTTGGTGCTCAATACTAGGTTTGTGATCTGGCATGAGTTGGATTTTGTGGGAACAAATACCGGGAGGAATCCCAATAATATCCGCAATAGTCCACCCAATAGCTCGCTTGAACCTCTTTAACACAGTCACCAAGCACTCTACTTGTCTCGCATTTAGATCTGCCGCAATAATGACCGGCAAAGTGTTATCTCAGCCCAAGAATACATACCTTAAATGTGGTGGTAGAGCCTTAAGCTCCAATTTTGGTGCCTCCACAATAGATGGTCTTGCTGGTGGAGACTCATGATTCTTCATGTCTAACTCATACTTTTTTTGGTTTGACCGATATTCACACCTATCGAGTGCAGCCACAAACTCATCGTACTCTTCAATACCATCACTATCAAAATTCATCATAACTGCTGCTAGTGCCTCAACATCAAGTCTCTCTTTAATTTGCACTTCTGTTCCACTCTCAACTCTGTAAGTTATAGCTGATACCGTTTGGACCTCTCCACTATGCTTCATGGACCTGCAATTATTGAAAGTTACCTTTTCATTATTCAATCTGAACTTCATCTGTCCTTTCTCCATATCAACCAATGCACGACCTGTGGCAAGGAATGGTCTCCTAAGGATAATGGGAACATCAAAATCAACTTCACAATCAAGAATCACAAAATTCGACGGAAAGATGAACGACTCCACTTTGACTAGCACATCATAGAGTACACCAATGGGCCTTTTCACGATTCGATCGGCCATGAGTAACCGCATCGTAGTAGGCTTAGGATCCCCTAGACCCAACTTCTTATAAATTGACAATGGCATGAGGTTGATGCTAGCACCAAGATCACACAATGCCTTAGCAAAGTGTAACAACCCTATAGTACATGGAATCGTGAAAGCGCTAGGATCCTTCTTCTTCTGCATAAGAGATCTTGTATCAATAGCGCTACAATGCTGCAATCTATCATCACCTTCAAAACTCACAGACCTTTTCTTTGTCACCATATCTTTCATAAACTTCGCATACCCAATCATTTGCTCCAGAGCTTCTATCAAAGGAACATTGATGGAAAGCTGTTTCAACATAGCAATAAACCTGCGATATTTACCATCTTCGGTCTTCTTTACTAAACTCTGTGGAAAAGGTGATGGAGGTCTGGGTATGGGGACCACTTTTTAACCTCTACCACATCATCTTCTTTTCTAATCTCAACGTCGACCTCAGACGGCATAGGTGGATCTATGCTTTTCTTACCCCCTCGAGTAGTAACTGCCACACAATGACCATCATTCTTTGGATTCTGGATATTGTTGCTAGGAAGAGTGCCAGGTTGACGTGAGTTCATTATAGGAGACAACTGAGTCATCTGCTGCTTTAGATGCTTTATTGACACTGCATGGGTATCAACCTTTTGACCAATACCAGACAAGTCATTTCTCATCTCCTTCACATTCTCATCAGTTGCATCAAACCTCCTCATCATCTTCTGCATCATATCTTCAATACGCGCCATATTGCTTCCAACTTCCCTAGTACCGGATTCCCGATTTTGAGGAGGAACATAAGGTCCACCCCGATTGTTTTTGTTGACAAAGTTGTTCCGATTGTAGTTGTTGTCGCGATTGAAGTTCCCATCCCTGACATATTGACCCTCTCGGTTGTAATTGTCATAGTTCAGTCCTTGGTTTCCTTGACCTTGGTGCCAATTATCCGTGTTGGATACTTGGGCATTTGGTCGGAAATCCCCCGTCTGATCATTCACCGCATAAGCATCCTCTTCAAAGTAACATTCTTCAATTGGTGGTGGAGTTCTAGTCAAGTAATTCACAGCATTTACCTTTTCCGCACTTCCGCTCACATGTTTCAATACCAACCCCAACTCGGTCCTCATCTGAGCCATTTCATCACGAATCTCATCCGCAGACTGGTTGTTCGTAGTATGAACGGCAAATGTGTTTCTCCCAGTATCTGACCTCCTAATGCTCCATGCTTTATTGTTGCGAGATATTTTCTCAATCTTTTCTGGAATCTGCGCGTATGTGCACTCACCATATGATCCTCCAGCTATAGTATCAAGCACTATTTTATTGTTGTCATCTTGACCTCGATAGAAATATTCCTTTAATGACTCATCATCAATACAGTGATTCGGAACACCTCTTACAAATGCAATGAATTTGTCTCGAACGGCAAATGTGTTTCTCCCAGTATCCGACCTCCTAATGCTCCATGCTTTATTGTTGCGAGATATTTTCTCAAGCTTTTCTGCAATCTGCGCGTATGTGCACTCACCATATGAT
Organism: Solanum paucissectum; assembly: GCA_029582445.1. NCBI lineage: Eukaryota > Viridiplantae > Streptophyta > Magnoliopsida > Solanales > Solanaceae > Solanum > Solanum paucissectum. The sequence goes on from JAJONZ010023319.1 coordinate 8,832, forward strand.
CCTCCAGCTATAGTATCAAGCACTGTTTTATTGTTGTCATCTTGACCTCGATAGAAATATTTCTTTAATGACTCATCATCAATACAGTGATTCGGAACACCTCTTACAAATGCAATGAATTTGTCTCAAGAGCTACTCACAGACTCTCCTGGTAATGCCACAAAATTGTTGACCCTATCTTTGTGATTGAGCTTCTTGGACACTGTATAATATCTTGCTAAGAAGACATCCCTCAGTTGGTCCCATGTATAGATTCAGTTATAAGGAAGCTTAGTGAACCATACAGCAGCATCGCCTGTCAGTGATAGAGGGAACACTCGTAATCCAATGACATCCATATCCAAGTCTGGTCGACCTACACAGCATTTGCAAACTACCCTTAGCTTGGCTATGTGAGCATGTGGGTCCTCCGATGGCGATCCCGAGAACAAGCCCCTCGCTGTAAGCATCTGAATCAAGCTACTAGTCACTACAAATGTGTGCCCCGGAGGCAAAGGGGGTAGGACAAGCGGTCCTTCAGAGTCTGCAATATTGACATTGTCCCTATAGTTGTCATGCAGTCTTGGGCCAGGTGGACCTTGCATCCTTAATGCGTCTCCCAATCAATTTTCAGCTGGAACCTAGTTGTCCCCACCAACTATCCTTGGAGGTTGCAACTCCACGTTAACACCTAGATTGCCTCCGATAGGGTTAACTTGAATTCCTTGATCGTTCATTCTTTACAAAGTGTGGTTCAACTCTAGATCGTAAGTGGTTTACCTTGGATTCGTGTACTTGGCATACACTAGAGTCAGAACCTGAGAGAGACAAAAACAATAAGAAAAGGTAAAATTAGGAAATATTTGACTAAAGTTCAATAATGTAGTTAAAATAAATCTAAAAGCCAAATTTCCCCGGCAGCGACGCAAAAATTTGATACGCTCAAATTACACCTCCCTAAAGAAGCATAAGCGATCGATATCAAGTAAAGAACCCAACTGGTAGGTTGGGGTAGATCCCACGAGGAAGATGGTTTAGACTTAAATTTAACCAATAATTATTTTCGTTTAGTAAAATTACTTCCAGAAACAAGTAATTAAAAGGGGGATTTTTGAAACAATGGTAAAAATTCAGTAAGTAATCGGTAAATAAATGTCAATTTTGGTTGTTATCAAGATGAGAGAATTAACTAGGGTATACGTGTTCCCCACAAGATTATAACGCAGTAATCCTAGTAATAGCAATCCTTTCCTAGTGTACTACATGCAAAGATATAAGTTAGGTATCTCTAAATCCTTGGTCCGGCATCTACCGAATTTCACCCCGCACCTTGGTTCGGCTACATGTGTATAATTTACTAACCCTTACCTTTACCTCATATTAGACATCACATCGATGTTTGGCTTAGTTATTACTTCGCACCAATCGACACTAGCGTATTAGATAGTATCACACTAAATCTATGTTGATAATTCTTTTCTTGTTGATT
>JAJONZ010023321.1:0-11823 GCA_029582445.1 Solanum paucissectum
ATGCGCATATAAAATTAACTTAACTAAAAAAATTATATTCCTCTTATAAATAATTTGTGATGATAAAGAAATATGTGAATGATAGGAAAATATTATTACTTATGGATGTAAAATATAAATTAATTTTGTTTTAATTTTTTTTAAGTATAAAAACCTTAAATTATTAATCAACTTTTTATCATGTTAACAGCTTTAAGGATATTTCAGACATTTTGATAAAAAAAGTGTTTACCAGCACTTATTTGCCAAACACATCAACAACTTTTTTTTCAACTGCAGCACTTTTATCCAAACACATAACTTCTTATTTTAAAAATAAGTTTCAGCACTTTAAAAAGTTATTTTTTAAAAGTTATTTTTTTTAAGTCAATCCAAACGGGCTCTAACTAGGGAAGGAGTAATGTTGGAAAGAGTAAAAATGTAAAACTTTTTACTTTTACCTTACCTAGATTATATCACATACGAAATAAAATGAAAATAAAAATTATATTAAAGGACAGTAAGTCAGTAACGTGTAACTTAAGGAGTACTGTTGGAAAAGAAAAAAGTTAAAGACAGTATTGTGTAACTTAAGGAGTAATTTTGGAAGGGGTAATACTAAATAACCAGAAAATTTGGTTTAAAAAGTCTATAATATTCTTTTTATTTTAAAATAAATTGATATTTTTTCATTTTTTTAATTAAAAGGTATTAAAGTTAAAAGAGTAAAAATGTTTAAAAAGGTAAAATAACATATTTATTTTACCATTCTGGCCAAATTTTCTGGTCAAAAGAATTTTTCCATTTTGGAAAAGTAAAAGTTTTTCAAAATTAAATATTATATTAAATGCCAGAAACGTGTAAAATTAATTAAACATCTTTTACGAAACGTGTATAATGTCGGATTGGTTTGGTCTCGGGTTGGTTTTTTTTAGTTAAAACCAAACCAACCCAAATATAGTCGGGTTTTTTTTTCCAATACCAAACCAAGTCAAACCAAACCACTAGTCGGAATTTTTTTTCGATTTGACTCGATTTGCGGTTTGGTTCGATTTTTGGTTCGATTTTGTACAGGGCCGACTCTATGCATACTTTAATAAGGCATTGGCCTTAGGCCCCCAATTTTAGGGGCCTCAATTTTTTACCAAGATTAAATTATGTGTTAATTTTTTATAGAAATAACATTGATTATTTATGATAAAAAGTACTCTATATATTTAAAATTATTATTTTATTTTGTTTAACCCCATCCAAATAGAAGAAATCAAGAAAATATTATTTTATTTTCTTACCCTCTCTCCCACTAATACTCACATTATATTATGCTTTTAAACCCCTTTTACACTCTTTTTATTAAATTTTTGATAAGTTAGAGTAATATTCTGTCAAAAATATCAATCAATAGTTGAAAAGTGTTGAACAAACTACAAAGTGAATTATAAATTCTTTTTCCATTTCTTCTTAGATTTTCAAGCATTACAACTAGCATAGTAAAATGTGGGGTATATCAAATTATCAACTTCTTGAATCAAATCTATGGTTCTAACTCTTATATTTATTTGAAATTGTCAATTTATTACTTATAGAGCTATGTTAACAATTCATATAATGATTGCCCGAGTAAAATGTATTTTTCAACGTTGAATTGATAAAATATTATCTAAAACTAATAATTGAAAAAGAAATCGAATAAATCATTTATAAAAAATATATATTAAGTAATACTTTGCATTTTAAAATGTAAGAAAAATAAATTTTAAATAAATGCATGTGAAATTTATTTAGATTTTAAGCCTCTAATTAAAATTTCGCTTTAGGCCTCCGATTGCGTTGAGCCGCCCTGATTTTGTACACCCCTAGTAGTAATTTTCTATCTGCCTTGCATAATAAGTAGCAAATAGTTTTGCTAAAGTAGAAGGCTGGATGAAAGAGGTCAATAATTAGGCTTAATATTTGGCTTTCACTAGGATGCTACTGAGTGGAATGCAGCTACTTCACCAAATGTCAATAATTAGGGACCAAAGACACGAGTCAACCTTTGAATTGGTCTATTTTTAACTATCCCACACCAATTATAATTTAAAGATGTTACTCATATAAATGTGTTACTAATAACATAATAAATGATGAATACTTTTTTATCTGTCGCAACTTCGGCATAGTTTAAGCAAAATCAAAATTTGTATTTTTGATTTGAATTGCGGTTGTAGGGGTTATTTGCACTTTGCCTTATTTTCTTTAACTAATATCGTGTATTCTATGTTAATTTGTTCAAACTTTTTCATTGAGATGGATGGAGTATATAATATTTAAATTGGTTTTAAAAAAATGCAAGCTTATTCTTACTAAAATAAAGAAATTAAAGCACGTATCAATTCTCTCTTTACATAAAAAGTAGAAACAAATGCTAAAAGTATAACATGAATATTTGAGTGCTAAAATTAAAATATTACATGTCGGAATAATAATATATGTGTCTAAACTTTCATTGATGCATAAACATTGTGCATTATAATAAATTTGTGTTGCACTTTATTTAGTGAAGTTGATCTTACTGGCTAATCGAACTCTAGATGTCAATAGCTCTAGGTACTTTCCATCCTCTCAAATTGTTGCTTTCTCTTCAAGAACAAAAAAGAAGATGAAATTAATTAATAAATTAAAAGTATGCAAGAGCCTATAAAAATGGTGAGTAAGAATTCAAGAATCCTTTCTTGCCTTTTTATATAGCTATTTTTCAATTTGCATTCCTTGAGCCTTTTCTTTCATTAGTCTTCATAATTATTCAATGCAACTCTTTTTATTCACTAAACTATTTATTTCTCCTAATTAATTAGTCTACATTTAATTATTCAATGCAACTCTTTCTATTCTCCAAACTATTTATTTCTCCTAATTAATTAGTCTACATTTAATTATTCAATGCAACTCTTCCTATTCTCCAAACTATTTATCAATGAATAGCGCACACTTAAATTTTATTAATGGGTAAATCATTAAGGGCTACATTTAAATTGGACTTTTGAATATATGGAGATTCACAAATCTCATGTAAATTTAAATACAATTACTACTATTTCAATTAGATTAGGTATTTTATTTTAATTAAATATAAGAGAAAAATTGTAATCTAACTTTAAACACTCGTTTTATTTCTCTCCATTTTTATTCATGTGGATACATTCATCTCAGAATAATATTCTACTTTGAACAGAAACAACACAAAACAATATATACAAAGATACATATTCCAAGCCATAATAAATCTCATCATTTTTATTATGGTGTTAAGATAAGCTGCTGCCTAATTATATGCTGAGTCAGCATGCTTAGTTGTTGATTTGTTAGTTAGTTGTTAGTTTGTTAATTAATTGATTAGCTGAGTAGATTAGTTAGCTAAGTCACATCGTTACAAGTGTTGTATATAAAGTACATATTGGCATCTTCAATAAAACAGTTTTTCTTTTCCCCAAGTTGATCCACCTTGTGAAGGATGCTTTCATGGAGCTTGTATCAATGGTGGATGTCTAAATTTGACATGGTATCAGAGCGCAGGTGAAGATTCCTCGGAAGAATTTCACCTTCGTCTCAATTTTTCTTCGTCATTTTCTCTGGCATCTGTTGCCAGTGTTGGATTTTTTTTCTCTAGTTTCTGCTCTCTTCAATTTCCATGGCAATCGATGAATTAACACAGGAGGTTCTAACTTGATTGATTCGAGCAATCCACTGTATATGCATCTGTCAGATAACCCCGGCACAACACTCGTCCAATTCCTTTTGATGGATGAGGATATAGATCATGGCGACGGAGTGTACTTCGAGCCCTCTCGGCGAAGAACAAATTAGGTTTTGTCAATGGTGAATGCAAGAGGCCTGAAGTCAATTCCATCTAATTCCGGCAGTGGAAACGATGCGATGACATGGTTACATCGTGGATTCTCAATTCCCTATCCAAGGAAATTTCTGACAGTGTGGAATATGTCAATGATTCTATAGAGCTTTGGAAGGAACTTCAAATCTAAGTTGTTTTGCGATTTATGCAAAAGAACAAGACACACAATGAAGAATTGTTATAAGCTGCACGGATACCCCCAAAGTACTCAAAATGAGCATGGAAAACAGAATCCTTCTCCTCAGTATCCCAGTAATCCTAATTCTAACCCACATTTCAATAGAAACAACCAGGCACACAACTCTAATCCCAACTACAATTACAAGTTCAATTCTGGGCAACAAGTTGCAGGAAATGTCCATAGTACACCAGTTGACTCAATGATCAATGAAGGGGTTAATCAAACAAAGGTGGATGCAAATGACAGTGTAAGCTTGTCAAGAAAACAATACCACAATGTTATGGCCATGCTTCATCATTTCCAAGTGAACAATGCTGGAGCAATTGCAGATAGTCCTAATATGGGAAATGGATCTGTGAAATTTGCAGGTAATGTAGTTTGTACATCCTCAATTGATTTCGATAAACTTTCATGTAAACACTTTGAATCAAAATCTGATTTATGGATCCTAGATTCAGGGGCATCGAACCACATGACTTTTCACAAATCCTTAATGACAAACATTAGACCTTTGCCATACCCTATTTTGATAAGCCTGCCAAATGGATACAAAGTAAAAGTGAATGAACTAGGAGATGTAACTCTTACACCCAAGATCACATTGTATAAAGTGTTGTATGTGCCTTCATTCAAATTCAATCTAATATCCATACATTCCCTCAATGTTCCCTTAAAGGCCCTGCAATGAAGAGGTCTCAGGAGATTGGTAAGTGCAGGGATGGACTATACTTCTTGTGCTCAAGATGTTTGATAGATAGAAGTATTGGAAGAGCTGTCAATGCCTCATGTTTTTCCATTTCTAATTCTGTAATGAATAATCATGTATCCTCTTCTCATTCATGTCTTTTACATTCACATGTAACTAGCTCCATTTCATGTAATAATAATGAGCACATTGTCCTTAATTCAGTTTTATATCCTAGAAATAATGAAGATTTGTTGTGGCACAACAGGCTTGGTCATGTACCTTTTGCAAAAATGAGAACCATAGATTCTATACCAGTAAATTTTAAAACCAAACAACCATTTCTTGGTCCAATTTGTCCCATGTCCAGGCAGATCAGATTACCTTTTTCCACAAGCACTACTCAATTCACTAGGTTATTTGAACTTCTGCATGTGGATCTCTGGGACCCTACCACACTCCCACGCATGATAACCACAAGTATTTCATCACAATGGTGGATGATTACAGCAGATCCACATGGACACATCTTTTAAGTTGCAAGAGTAATGCTCTCCAAGTGATCAAGGCTTTTATTTCCATGGTTGAAACCCAATTTGACACATCTTTGAAAACCATTAGGTCAGACAATGGCTTAGAATTCATAAACAATGAAGCCACTCTTTACTTCCAATTCAAAGGCATAATTCATCAAAAGTCCTGCCCATACACACCACAACAAAATGGTGTGGTTGAACGAAAACACAAGTATCTATTAGAAACAGCCAGAGCCTTGATGTTCCAGTCCCACCTACCTCAAAAATATTGGGGAGAGTGCATCCTAACAGCCACTCACATAATAAACAGGTTACCTTCTACCTACTTACATGGAAAATGTCCTTTTGAGGTCCTATACCAAAGAAAACCCTTATATTCAACTCTAAAAAGCTTTGGATGCCTTTGTTATCCCACAATACCCAAAGTTCATAGGGACAAATTCGAACCTAGAACAACACCTCACATCTTTGTAGGGTACCCAATTGGAACAAAAGGATACAAAGTATTGAGCCTAGCCACCAGAAAGATTCATGTTTCTAGAGATGTGGTATTTCATGAGACTGTTTTTCCATTTACATCTGCACCCAAAGGTGCCTCATTTGATTCTGTTTCCAAATCTTTACATTGCATTCCTCCTGGTCCTCTTAGTCATCTTACTCATCATTTTGATTGTGAGGATACATCTGTACCTCTACCTTATTCAAATGATCATGAAAGTGTAAGTGTTATGGATACTAGATCACCACTTGATACTACTTTACCACCTGATATCAATGATCCCATTACTCACACTGTTGATGAACATGTTCTTCCAAGAAAGTCAAGTAGGACTCATAAAGCACCTGCCTATCTAAATGATTATCATTATCCGACTACTACACCTAAACAACACATCTCTTCTCTGTCCTTACATGCCTTGTTCTCCAACCATCACCATATTACCCCTAATACTATCTCTCATGACAGTCAGTTTTTGTTGCAAAGTGTATGTCATGATAGTGAACCACTGTCATATGAGAAAGCAGCCATTAATCCTGCTTGGCAAGCAGCCATGACTCAAGAATTTGAGGCACTACATGCTAATCACACTTGGGATTTATTGCCACTACCTTTGGGTAAGAAAGCCATAGGTTGTAAGTGGGTATACAAGGTGAAACATAAGACAGATGGAAGTATTGAAAGATTTAAAGCTAGGTTAGTTGTCAAAGGTTATACTCAACAAGCAGGAATTGATTATGTGGAAACCTTCTCACCAGTTGTAAAAATGACAAAGTGAGATCCTTGATTGCCACTGTTGTTAAAAGAGGCTGGAGTATTTCTCAATTTGATGTCAACAATGCCTTCCTCCATGGTAACCTACATGAGGAGGTCTATATGGAAGTACCCCCTGGTCTGATGGTTGATACACCAGGTCTGGTTTGCAAGCTGAACAAATCACTCTATGGCCTCAAACAAACTAGTAGATAGTGGTATGAAAAGCTGACTGCTGACTTGTACTCTAGAGGATATACTCATTCAGTTAATGACTACTCTTTGTTCTACAAAAAGTCCAACAAATCAACTGTGTTTTTATCTGTGTATGTGGATGATGTTATACTCACAGGTACTGATTCTGCAGAAATAGATTCACTAAAAAAGTTCTTACATGACCAATTCAAAATCAAGGATTTGGGAAGGTTGCATTACTTCTTAGGCCTTGAGGTTTTATACAAATCTGATGGAGTTCTGATTTCACAAAGAAAGTTTGCTTTAGATCTTTTGAAAGAGTTTGATTGCTTGCATTACCCCTGTTCTCCTTCTCCTCTTGATCCAACTGTAAAGTTGAAGGCCAAAGAAGGGATAGTTCTTTCAGATCCTACTTTTTATAGAAAATTGGTGGGGAAGCTGAATTTTCTCACTAACACAAGGTTGGATATATCCTATGCAGTACAACATTTAAGTCAGTTCCTACAAGATCCCAGAGAACCTCACTTACAAGCAGCTTTTCATTTACTAAGATACATTAAAAGGGATCCCACATTTGGGATCTTCATGTCTAACAGTCATGACTGCACGGTAAGAGCCTTTTGTGACTCTGACTGGGCAACATGCCCAGATTCTAGGAGATCAGTTTCAGGGTACCTCATTTTGCTGGGAAACACTCCAATCAGCTGGAAATCCAAGAAACAAGAGACTGTATCATTATCTTCAGCTGAAGCAGAGTACAAGTCTTTGAGAAAGGTTATTGGTGAACTAGTGTGGTTGAATAGACTCTTTGAAGAACTAGCAGTGTCAACCTCTACACCCTATGCAGTATTTTGTGACAGACAGTCAACCCTTCATATTGCCAGAAACCCAGTGTTCCATGAAAGAACTAAACATATAGAAGTAGACTGTCACTTTGTGAGGAACAAGCTACATGATGACCTCATGACCCTGCATCATGTCACTACTTCAGAACAACTCGCAGACGTCTTAACCAAAGCATTGACATGAATTAAACATTCAGCTATTCTTGGCAAGTTGGATGTAAGGAGCACACTTCCAACTTGAGGGAGGATGTTAAGATAAGCTGCTACCTAATTATATGCTGAGTCAGCATGCTTAATTGTTGATTTGTTAGTTAGTTGTTAGTTTGTTAATTAACTGATTAGCTGAGTAGATTAGTTAGCTAAGTCACAGTGTTACAAGTGTTGTATATAAAGTACAGATTGACATCTTCAATAAAACAGTTTTTCTTTTCCCCAAGTTGATCCACCTTGTGAAGGATGCTCTCATGGAGCTTGTATCAATGGTGGATGTCTAAATTTGACAGATACATTCACCTGAGTTCTCACCCCATGAATTTTCGTAACATTTCATTAATTTGATTGGAAACATAATAAGTATCATTATCTTTTAGTTGGAATATGAATTCCAAAGAGTGCCCTCTCTTTTCTGTGTGGATAATTTAGTGATTTTACATTTATGTATATTAATTTTGAAGAAATAATATATTTATATTATTATTTAATTAGATTAGATATTGTATTTATTACATTTTGATTAAGTATAAGAGTAAAATTATAATTTAACTTTGAAGATAGGTGCTTCCCACTTTTAGTAATAAATATATATATAGATTTTAATTCTTAGAGATAAATATTTATTTAAAGATGAATAAATTCATATTTCTGCACCATAATATTTCATAAGTTATATTGCATTTTCTTTAAATAATTTACCCCCACTGAACATAAGTTCGATTCCTAAGACAATTTATTTTAAAAACAAAAATAAAATAACAATTTAATTGAAAGGCTAAGGGTAATTCAATGACGTCGAAGTGGACTTTTGACCCCACCAAACTACTAGTATCTTATTATAAAAGTAATACTCTCTATGTCCCAATTTATATGATTTACTTTTTTTTAGTCAGTTAAAAAAAATGAACATTTTTATATTAAGTAATAATTTAACTATAAAATATCTATTTTATCCTTAATGAAATGATTTACCGCCACATAAATTTTTATCATTCATTTTGGACTACAAATTTTTATTATTTATTTTTGGGAAAAGGGTCAAAAATACCCCTCAATTTTGGTTTATAGTTTGACTTTACCCTCGCCGTTAAAATGAAGTTAATTTCACCTCTCCCGTTACTAATTTCACCAAAATTAACCCAAATTGACCCAAATTACCCAAAAAAAAAAATTAAATCCTATTCCCTATTTTTAACCCAATGCCCCAACCCCTCTAGAGGATAACCCATTCCCCTTTTACCCATTCTCTCAATTTTTCCATATGACTTCTCCTCCATTGTTCTTCATTTCTCTTCCCTCTGATTGTTCTTTATTTCTCTTCCCTCTGATTGTTCTTCCATATCAATTACTTAATTTTAGTCCTCTCTTTTCTTCTCATTCTAACTTCATACCAGGGACTTGCGGGTATACATAATTTTAGTTTAATTTCTACTTGTTTTATAAGTGATTCTTCTTATCTTTAAGCTTACATTCTATTTTTTTCAGTGTTTTTCAAGGGACCAACTATTGAAAATCCAGATTGTAAAAGGATTTATGCAGCACAAGCTGGTGATACTTGTGAAAGTTTTGTAGAGTTTTCAATCTGAAAGTTGAAGATTTCAGTAATATTAATCCAAATCTTAATTGTGACAACATTTTTGTGGGCGAATGGCTCTGTACCAACGGCACCATATCTACCTAATTGAATCTCATTCATGAATATGCATATTAAGTATTATATGCATCTGTAAATTAAGATGGCAGCAAGCAAATTCTCCTCAATCAGGTTACTATTATCTAATTAAACAATGTTTTGTGTTTTTAAAATCTTATTTACGCATGGTTTAGGCGTATTCAATGGAGTTTTTGGATTCTGAAAAACGAGAGAGGAAGGAACTTGTGGAGATGAACGTAGAGTTTGATTCCTATTTAGAGGGAAGAGAAATGAAGAACAATGGAGGAGAAGTTATAAGGAAAATTTGAGAGAATGAGTTATCCTCTAGACGGGTCGGGGCATTGGGTTAAAAATAGGGAATATGTTTTTTTTTTTTAAATTCGGGTAATTTGGATCAATTTTGGGGATTCCGTCAAATGAGGGGTAATTTTAGTGAAATTAGTAACGGGAGGGGTAAAATTAATTTTATTTTAACGGCGAGGGTAAAGTCAAACTATAAACCAAAGTTGAGGGGTATTTTTGACCATTTTCCCTTTATTTTTTGCCGTTTCTGATTGGTAAAACTGAAAGCATACAAATCTTGTGTAAAAATCAGCATCTTTTTTCAAGAAAATCTAAATCCAACAAAAGACCCATATGCTAAAATGCGAACCCCTCCCCCCCACCACCCTAAAAATAGTGCCTGAAATCACAAAGATGAGAACTTTAGGAGGGGTTGCTTCAATACAAATTCAATTTTATATCTATTTGTATCGAAAAATTGAGTAATTGTAGGAGAGACGATAAATTTGGAAATAAGAATTCATATGAGGGAAGAAAAAAATTACATGTCATCTCTCTTTGGGAATATCAAAAGTTTGGATGGGAAAAAATTGAAATATACTTGGATAAAAAGGGTTATTTTAGAATTAAATCAAGTTAATTTATTTTTTATGCAAGAGGTACACATATGTCAAGAAAAAATTAAAGTTTAATAACTGAAATACCATTAATATAGCTGGTTAATATTGATGACAAATTTGATACTTTTTAAAAGGGGCTGATTTTTTTGGAAATTTGAAGTGTAGTACAATCTAAACACATCACGGTACAATTAAGCTTATACAACACAAATGAAAATCCAAAAATACTCCCAACTCCAGTTAAAAAAAGAGTTCAAACTCTCCTTTCTGTATATGTATGTATGTATGTATATGTATATATGTGTACGTAGTAATGAGGGATGATGAACACTATATACTTCTCACCATATTAGAAAATACATAAAATCTCTCCAAACTTGTCTACATAACTTAGTTTGGCAATGCAACTTTACAAACATTTTTTTACCCCCCCTAATGTAGTTCCAGTTGAATTAAATTACCCCTAAAAGATGACGTGGCAAGATTGGTATCATCAATTTTCTACAGGCGCGTGAAGATGAAAAAAAAAACAAAAAGTTGTTGCAAACTATGCACGTGTCATCTTCTCATAGGATGACAAAATATTACTCCATATTTTACTACTAGAGAACTTATCCGCGCTTCGCGCGGTATAACAATAATTTAGAATGAAATTTTTATAAATCAAATAGAAATAAAGAGATAAATTTTATTTTGATTATAGTTAAAACTTGTTTTTCCTCTTAAATAATTATTTATGTTTCTTTTAATTTTAACATTTATCTTTTATAGTTACCGATAGTTACCTATCGTTAATATATTGGACATTATCTTTTCCCTTATCTTCTTCAATAGTTTTTTGATACAATAAGTAAATGGAAGAAAAGATAATTAAAAAAAATAAGAAAGAAATTAATAAAAATACTGACCATAAAAAGCTATCACATCAGATTTTTGATTCTTTGGCTGATTTTTTCTTATTAATAATGGATATTAGATTCTTTGAAACAATTAAATGAAAATAATAGTGAAAGATGTCAATAGAAGATAAGGAAAAAAGTTATGAATAGTTGTTATAGAAAAGTATCTTGTATATGCTTAATTTTATGTGTATATACGATGTAGATAATCAAAAAAATATAAGAAAATAAAAATAATTGATGGAACATCTATTAATAATATTGAGTTATCTATTATGCAGAATAAATATAAAATTGAATACTTTCACTTTCATGGATAATGCATTTTTTTCTTTCTTTTTCCAAACAAAAGGTATTATATACATTTATAAGCTCAAGATAATATATATATATATATATATATATATATATATATATAAAGAGATGAATTATCCAACTTCTAACTGTCATTAATATACAAAGAAGTTACTAATTTAATTGTATCAGAAAAATTTAAAAAATTACCGTTACTTAGTGAATACTTTGACTCTTGCAATGATATCTTTATTAAGAAAAATTAAAATTACAGTTACTTAGTTAATAGTTTGACT
>JAJONZ010023322.1:0-20134 GCA_029582445.1 Solanum paucissectum
AGGGGTGAGAAAAATAAAATTTTGAAGTTTAAAATATTTTTTAAAAACAAATTTAAATTTTTTTTTGAGGGGGTGGGGGGCTGGTAGGGGGTGGGTGGGGCGGGTCGAGGTAGGGGTGAAAAAAAAGAAAATTTTGAAGTTGAAAATATTTTTTTGAAATTTATTTTTGGGGGTGGAGGGGCTGGTAGGGGGTGGGTTGGGGGCAGATAGGTTGGGTGGGTGGGTTCGAAAGAGAGTTTTGGAAAATGTTTTCCTTAAGTTTTGAAGGGAAGTCATTTTCCTTAAATTTGAGGAAGATGAGTTGATTTGGAAAACATTTTCCAAAACATTTAATCCAACCAAACATGAGAAAATTGGAAAACATTTTCCTTCATACCAAACACACCCTATATTATAATTTATTTTTAAAATCTAGATGTATTTATTTGAGTGTTTTTTTGTTAAAAGGTTGGATAGTTAAAGTGTATGTTTGTACACTAGGAAAGTTGGAGGTCAAAGTTGAAATTTGAAGCCAAGTTTAGGGTTCAATATATGTATTATGCCTATATATTTTTTTTATGTATTTTGTGTCAAATTGTATTCAAAATATATTCATTGGATACAAATATAATTGAAATGAAAATACAAGTTCTCAATGAATTTCTTCTTACGATATGAGAGAGAGAAAAAAAAAACATAAAGAGACGGTACATATAGAGAGAGAAGAGAGGGGTTTACTATATTGTTTTTTTAAAAAAAAAATATTTTTAAACTATAGTTATTTTTCATACATAAATTGCTAATTTTAACAAGTTTCATATTTTTTCTTTCTTTTTATTTGCTTTGCTTTATATCTATCCAACTATTTTATTGTCACGATTTTTCTATGATGATGCTTTGAAATATTTCTTAATGAAAACAGATTCTTTAGATTGAATATGTTAATATCGTTGTTTAGTTTAAAAGTTAAAATTATAAATCAGTCTAAAATTCTTAATCTTGTTGGATTCAAAATCAATTAGGATGTCATACAAAAGTTTTCAATTGCAAATCATATACCGATAAATTAGACGATAGATAAAATTATACTAAAAGACATAATATTATTATATGATATGACAAATTGACCTACCTAATTAAAAAAACTAATTAAAAGCATAGCCATAAACAAAATTGTGTAAACAATTATTTAAAGAAAAAATATCTTCAATTTATAGAGTTTTAAATTTTTCCTCTAAGAAAAAAATAAATTAATTATGAAAAAAAATTATATTTTCTTTAAGAAAAAGTTTGCAATAATACTTTGATTTTTCTTTTAAAAAAAACACTAAAAATATGATTAAAAAAATCAAAGTAAAACCTTAACAAACCTAGTTATCAATTTTATTGAGTCGTCTTCACCTCTTCCTCCTCGATTAATGTGTTGTAGTTGAGAAGTTTTTCGATAAAATCGACATGTGTCATCAACATTCTTCGACAACAATATCGAAACAAACCTAACCGATCAAGTGCTTCGCCTTCTTCGTAGCCAGCTTGGAGAATTTCAAGATATTCATCCCACTTGTATCCGATCACCTTCCCACAAGTGAAGCATCGAACTGGGATAATCATATTCCTAAATCCTAATTAGTATCAATAATCAAACAATTAGTGCTTTAATTGTGATCTTAATTTTGAATGAAAGAATTAGTCCTTAGAGAGATATGTTTCAATCCTTAATTTGGAGGCAAGTTATGGGTATATATAGGATTACCGGAATAAACTAACCAAATCATAAAAGAATTAGGAAAACGTACCTAACTCAAACTGAAATATAATAATTCTAAGTTGGACTAGGAATCATAAGTTATTTAGGATTTTGGTATTTATTTAATTAATGCCTATTTAGACCTAGTTAATATTGAAGGTGTCTTCTCACATATTTTCTTGTAGTGAAATTAAAGAGCTTTTATGTTTATGAATAAAATATTTACCTCGAAGAAAATAATTATTTTTTATATGATTAATAATATACTCCCTTTGTCCCTAATTACTTGTTAACTTTTTTTTTTTAGTTGTCCCTAATTACTTGTTCATTTTTGACAAATCAAGAAAGGACAAAAAAAATTCTATTATACCCTCAATTTATTACTTTGAAAAATGTTGAACTTCTTGAAAATCTTTAGTTTTTAATTCATCCACTTCATAATTAATAGGGGTAAAATGGTAAATTCACTATGTCAATTATTGTTTTCTTAATAGGTGTGTCAATTCAAAAATGGACAAGTAATTAATAACTAGGGAGTATTATTAACCAAAAAAAAAAAAAGGAGCTGTCAACTTTCTACTCTTACATTAAAAAGAAAAAGAATCCACGTATAAGGTGTCTTAATGGTGTGAGATATTTTTGAAAAAATGATGCGAGCTTGATCAAAGTGCACAATATTACACATTAAGGGTAGTTTAGTAGAGTGTATAAAAATAACGCTAAAGAGAGTATATTAGTAATGCTTGCTTTAGTTATACATAGATTATTTCTTATGCATTGTTTGATTTGATATATTAAAAATAACATGTATGGTACAAAAATATGTATTTATAAAAATATCCTCCACAATCACGATGAAAAAGATGTAAAATGAGTTTTGAGGGGTAATTGTGTCTTTATAATGCTAATGCATGCATGAAATTCCTTTTGCATTACTAATACCTAGAAATACATGGTATTAGTAATACACTCTCAAATACAGAATAGAGTGTTTAGTTATACATAGCATAAAGCTAATACATGCATTAATTTTGTTAATACACTCTAGACTCATTTAGCCCAACAAAAGAAAATTTTGTGAGCCCACCAAGCATTTGAGTAGGCCTAGCACCGTACTTGATAGTAAGGGTGTACAAGTCAAATCGTAAAGTCAAATCGAATCAAATCAAATCGGGAAAAAAAATCAATTTGTGGTGTGATTTGGCGTTGAAAAAAACCCCCGACCACTCTTGATTTGGTATTAAAAGAAAAAAAGTTAAACTGAACCCAAACAAAACCGACATAATATATATACAAATATATGTATAAATAAATAAATATATATATATATATATATATAGTTTTCAATGTATAGATAAAAAATATTATTTATAATCTACTTTGTTAATATATTTTTAGTTACTTTATAATTTTCAATGTTTAGATATATTATTTCAAATTTGGACTTGTAAATTTTGTAATATTTTATTTATTTTGTATTAAGATCGAAAGTTACAATTATATTGTTATAGTTTTTCAAATTTGGAGTTAACAATTTACTTTGTAAATATTTTCTTTTGTATTCAGTTTGACTGTAGCCTTTAATCTTATTAATTTAACATAATAAATGTTGATATTTCAATAAGAGTATTTTGTACTCATGTGAATTTTACTGTCTTTTCGAAGATTTCTATTCATTTAATATTTTTAAAGTTTAGCTTATGACACAGGTAAGTGAAAATATATTTGATCTCTTTTTCAAACACCGTATAATTTTATAAAAATTGAAAAAAAAACCCCGAAAGAACCGACTAAAGCCGAAACCGAAAAACCTGACTTCATGTGGTTTGATTTGGTTTTTAGATTTAATAAACCGATATAATTGATTTAGTTTTTTGTTAATGAAAAACCAAACCGACCAATGTATACCCCTACTTGGCATAAATCTCTCAAGACTTGACCTCACCACGTAAATTCTCATGGTGTTTTTTGATGGCTAGCTCGTTCAAAAAGAACCTTTTAAAACACGGATTATTATAATCAGAGGCAGAATCAAAATTTAAAAACCGTTGTTGACCGTAACGAAC
This sequence comes from Solanum paucissectum, assembly GCA_029582445.1. NCBI lineage: Eukaryota > Viridiplantae > Streptophyta > Magnoliopsida > Solanales > Solanaceae > Solanum > Solanum paucissectum. The sequence goes on from JAJONZ010023322.1 coordinate 3,793, forward strand.
TTGACTCTGGCCCAAAAAGGGCGGGAATACCTTTGACCTGGGCTGGGGAGGAATTGGGGTCGCTTTTCTTTAGGACTTTAGTCCGTAACAAGGTTCGAAGACCTCCGGCTGAATTTGAAATGGATTAGGTAGGGCATCCGGGGTATCACTATTTTAACATAGGCACCAACTAAACTTCCAATGATGACTAGGGAATAGTATCATGTCCGATTGATCACTAGTGATGTAAGCAATGGCGAAAAGATAACCACATACTATAGATCAAATATGAGTTCTAAGCTAATATTTTGACTTAAACTTTATTGAAACAGTTGAGAGTGAGTATTTGATATCTTCAACTAAATCCTCTATACTCCAGAGTCCAGAGCAACTTCAGCAGAGAAATCCAAAACTCATTTGAGGTCAAATTGCAAAAATGCTCGAATCTCTTCATGCTACTGTTGAATAGTTTTGAGGAAAAAACAAGAGTTGCTGCTAATAATGCAGAAGATGTTGTTGAGCTCAAGATTGGTGAAACAATCAAAGGTTCAAGCTGGAAAGTTGGAATAGCACGTATAGTTTTACGCAACAACTTGCTAGTTGTTGAAAAGATCGAAACAACAAATAAAGATCCTAAGCACAAGTACTCATGATGATCAAATGTGAGAGATAGAGCAAGCAGGGAAAGAAAAAGCTTATAAAGGAAATAACTTGAGCAAAAGACTGATGTATTAATATAGGCTATGTAAAATTGGACAAGATTCCGAATAACTCGCATTCATTCTTTATCCTGTAACAAATTGTTGATCATATTTACTAATGGAACAGTTCCCTTTGTCATTATCTCTAATCTACAAGTATTTGAAGCATGAGAGAATAGAGACAGCCCAAAAACTATGAGTTCAGGTAGAAACAATCGAGACGATAAGAAGCCATGCCAATAACGAGGTTCTAAGTCGAAGAATGCATCAAAGAACCTTCTTGTAGCAGGTAAATCAAGCTTCAGAAGAATATCCATACCGAAGCAGAAAAACTCTCTTTGACGTCTCCTCTCTATAGGCCACAAATCTTTCCAAACACCTGTGGATAATTCATTACCCGAATGACTTCTTTCACAACCGAGGTATTGAATTATGGCATTGGCAACAACAGGAGCTGCAGCTAGTGTCCTTGCTACCATATAACCGGTGGATGGATGAACCATACCAGCTGTACCACCAATTCCAACGACTCTCTGAGGTAATACTGGAAGTGGACCACCCATTGGTATTAGACAATGTTCATCTTCTTCAATGCTCTTCACTTTTATCCCCAAGTGGTTTAAACGAGCCACCATTCGTTCTTGAATATCGTCTATACGCAAACCAGGACGAGCTACGAGTGAGGTTTCTTCAAGAAATATCCTGTTGGATGAAAATGGCATTGCATAAAGAAAAGTTGGTATTCTACTATTTCTCTCCTTGAGATCAGCATTGTTCTTCAAATGAGAATCTCGCCAATCCATGAAAACCATCTTGTTTACATCAAAGGGGTGCTCTTCCACTTCAGCCAAAATGCCATAAGCAACTTGATACCCGGGGTTATAAGGCTTATCATACTGAACAAGAGATCTAGAGAAGCCAGTTGCATCGAGCACCACTGTTGCCTGAATAGTAATACCATCATTGCATATCAACATGGATTTCGATTCCTCATGAATCACCTTTATAACTTTGGCTTGGTGGAATTTAACACCATTCATTATGCATTTCTGCATCATTTTCGATTTCAACTGCTTTCTGTTAACCCTTCCATAAGGTCTATTAAGATCTTTAGTCGTATTATCATCAATGTACACCGCTGCACCAGACCAGGTAGCATCTAGACAATCTAACAAGTCCATAGCCTCAAATTCATCCACCCAAACACCATAGTTGTTAGGCCATATCAATTTAGGATTCGGATCAATTGAACAAACAGAGAGTCCTGCTTCAGAAACTTGCTGTGCAACAGCAAGTCCTGCAGGGCCACCACCAACAACAGCAAGATCCACAACAACCCCTTTTGAAGGGTCATACATAGGAAGCTCAAAATCAAGATTTTCCTTTTTGGTCTCAGGTACAAGCTCTAAAAGAGCACTACTACTAGCCTTAACCCAAATACTTTTACCCAAAGTTTCACAAAACTTCCTAGAACCAAATTTCTGAGGCTTCACAGAGCTAAAGGTACTAGCTTTAACAGCAAAACCATGAAGTGGGTTCAGAAATTCAAGGTTATTTGGGGTTTTCAACAAAGTATCCATCTTTTTCCAACAGGGTAGTGATTTATCTGAAGAAAACTTCAAATGGGGTCCTATATCTTGAAATTTCAAGCTGGATTCAAGAAAGTTCCTCAATTTTCATACATAAATGAAGCAGAACATGTAAAAGAATCAAGCTTTAAACAGTTTAAAGAATTACAGAAACTAAATAGGGAACTAAGAATGAAAAGGGTATAGATATATACTAAGTATTTCTATATCTGGAAAGGAAAAAGAGTTGATTGCTCACCATGTAAACAGCAAGTGAAGAGAGAAGTTTCCATTTTCTTGTTTGTTGCATATTACTTGTGCTGAACAGTAGATCTCCTTTGAGCACTTCAATATGTGGTCATAATACCACCATTGCAATTCTGACACATGTCTACTCTCAATTTAGCCAATAAATAAATAAATATGTGATATTTAAAGATAGAAATGGAAAGGACAATTATTTAGGTCCAAGGTATTTCTCTTTGCAATAGTGTACCAATTATAAAAAAAGAATCATTTTTTTTATATTACTTCATTTTTAAAACTTGTTGTTCAAAATGAATGATAGAAATTTTTGTGGCCGTAAATAATCATTAAGAGTAAAATATACATTTTATAGTTAGTACTTAATATAGAAATGTGTCATTCTTTTTGGGACTGACTAAACAGAAAAGTAAGTCACATAAATTGGGACAGAAGGAGTAAATCAAAATCATACAAATAAATTAAAATAAATGAGCTACTAGTGTTAGACGATTTTATACTTTATTTGAATGAATACAATATTTAGATAGACTACATCATTATTCATCATTATATAATGTTACACAATAACAACTTAAAAGAATAACAAAACTAGTTTAAAACTCTCATAAAAAGGTTAAATAAATATGAGAAAACATAAAAGAAGAGGGTAACCATAAAATTAGTATAACATAAAATTTAACAATATGATACCATATCAATAACATAAAGTTTTAAAAGAACAAAATATAGAAAAGTCGAGCTCACCTAACATTATAGTTAAAGAAACATTATATTATTACTGTGAGTCAATATACTTTTATGTGTTTGGTCTTGGTTGGCTTTGTTGCGTGTAGATAAACATGGGAAGCTCTAGTACCAGCAGTAAAGACGATTTCTCAGTGTTGGTGCTGGCATCGGATCTTGGTATTGATGCCCGACCCTTTTTGGCCCATCAAGAACCTGAAGACAGCTGGTATGATTGCACTTCTGACCCTCCTCCTTCTGAGGAACAAGATTTTGCTCATCTTGATTCACTGCAGTTCTTACGCCTTGAATCTGGATCTGACAAATTGGGTAATCGGATCTTTCGTATTGTTGGAAAATACTTTCCGGGTAATTTCTCAAAACCCCATATAAGTTATCTTAAGTATACTTAAATATTACTGACCAATTTTGATAATTACTACTCTATGATGCTCTGTTTCAAGATTATTGTTTTCTCTTTGTTCAGTTTTATGAGGAATTTACTAATTTAAAGTGGGATGTTAAGAATTTGTAATAGTTGAGTAGTGGCTGCATAAAATTATGTATGTTGTGTAATAGTTGTGTATGTGTGTTTTAGCTTCTGTAGAGCTACATTGGTGTACCTATATTGGTGTGAATATGTTCAATAGTTGTGTGAAAGCTTAAAAATTGAGTCTTTAGGTGATATGGTTATCTGGGCTTCACTTTGATGTTCTCTACTGGCTTTCTCAACTGTTGGTTTGTGCTTGAATTTTTTTGAGTTGTTGTTAACCTGCTTGGTTGTTGTAATGAGATATTACTCTGTGTTCCATTTTTATGATGCTGTTAATTTGGGAAGTTGAAATTCATACGAAAGATGGATGCTTTTCCCTTGGATTCTTTACTCCTTTGATCATTTTGAGATGGATAGGTGGTTATTAAAGTGGGATATAAAGAATACTAGCAAATACATTAAGTAATGGCTGCATAAAATTAAGTAGGTAGTTGTCTACTTTTTCTTTTTCTTTTTTTGTTGTTGGTGTGTTTTAGCTTCTGTTCAGCTCGAATGGTGTACCTGTATTGGTGTGTCTATGCTCAGTATTAGGTTAAAATCTCAGTAATAGTTGTGTATGTGTGTTTTAGCCTCTGTAGAGTAACACTGGTGTACCTGTATTGGCGTGACTATGTTCAATAGTTGTGTGAAGGCTTAAAAATCGAGTCTTTAGGTGATATGGTTATCTGAGCTTCACTTCGATGGTCTCTACTGGCTTTCTGTACTGTTGTTTGGTGTTTGTAATTTTGTGAGTTGTAATGAAACAGTACACTTTCTGTTTGTAATATTTGGGAAGTCAAAAGTCATATGAAAGTTGGATGCTTTGCGCTTGGATTCCGAACCCCTTTGTTCGTTCTGGGATGGAGAATCATAGGTGGTTACTAAAGTGGGATGTAAAGAATATCAAATACATTAAGTAGTGGGTGCATGAAATTCAGTTGGTGATTATATACTTCTCCTTTTTTTTTTTTTTTTTGGTTGTTGGTGTGTTTTAGCTAAAGTTCAGCTCAAATGGTGTACCTGCACTGGTTTGGTTTTGTTCAATATTCAGTTAAAAGCTTTAAGATGGAGTCTTTTGATGATATGGTAATCTGGGATTCACTTTGATGGAGTCTTCTGACTATCTCAACTTTTGATTCCGTTCTTGAAACTATCTTAGTTGTTTTTTTTGTTGTAATGGAAACAAATACTAACCTGTTTGATTGGTAGTATTTCCCATGCATCTTGTGTCACTGTTTTGGTCATGTTTTTCTGTGGCGCTATTGCCGTGGAGCTTACTTTGAGTCCTTGACCTTCAGCTGTATCTAGTATCTGGTAAACCTTCTCCTCAACATTGTTTGAGTTTACCATCTGTTTTGTTAGGTTTTTCTTTCTAAATAAGGCTGAATTAGGCAGTTATGATAGTCTTGATGGATGTAATCGAGTAAATGAGTTACCATGATGTTTCTGCCTTCTGCACTTGCAACCTTAAAAGAAGCTACTTAAGTATTTGAGCTGTATTTTCCTACATTCCTTTATGTCTTGCATTTGTTCGAATGTCTATTTTGATGTATTGATGGAAGAATACACAATGTAAGCCTGTGATGTCATCCCACATCTGAATTATGTATTTTCTTCAGCAGCCTATCAAACATTTGAATGAATATCAAGTCAATCAAGTGGTGTAACTCCTTTTGAAGTTCTCTTCCTATTGCTTGAACAAATCGTAGATTCATAAGATGGGTCATCATAAAATTCAAGGGTGACCTATCAAGTAAGGAAAATGGATTCGGAGCAAATCTTTTTAGGTTATCAGTTATATCGGTGACATTTACGCGGAGAAATACCATTTTAAGAATTGACTAGAATGCTTCTTGTTTGATTCTTATAGGCCTGTTTACCAGGTTATATTGCTTTAACTCTTCAAAATATCCGAAAATAGACTTCTATTGGATTCGCCTGCGTGAGTTCGTCATTGGGGTCATTTGTGATGCTACAATTGCTGCAAGGCAATAATGCTGCCTCCATTATTCTTCAATCATGTGAAAAAAAGTAGAAGCCTTGATCTTTTCTTCTCCTCATTGGTTCCCATGGCCCTCTTGCTTCAACTCCATTACATTGATTTCAGCTGTTTATTTCTTCCACACGAAAGAGCACTGACTATAACCATGAGATGATTGAACAAACAATAGTCTCAAACCATACACAGTTGGACAAATGCATATGCATGGATGGGAGACCTTTCCAAAGCGTGATGTTAACCCCTCTAAGCTAAGTTGATTAGCTTTTTGTTATTCATTGTGATGACATCTCTGTCTTGCTTCTCGGGAGATTTCGAGAATACTTGGACAAAATATTCTTTTTTAGTTGATGCAAGTTTTGATATAATCACTGTGATTAACCTTGTAAAAGAAAAGTATTTACTGTGACTAGGACAAACTTTTCCCTGGAAAGAATAACTCCGTTCTTCAGAATTGAGGAATCGTTTAAACTTATTCGTGGTTGCTGTTTCATTGTCTCAAGTGATATTCCATCTCATGTTTCTTTGTTCCTGCTTCCCTTTCTATTTGTTTCTTGAAAAATAAATAAAACAACTATGTCAACAATATTTCGCAGCTCTAGTTATAAGTGCGGAACGGCTGAAAAAGTATGTCTTTAACAAAATTTGCACGGAGCTGCCTGAGGGGCCATTCTGTATTGTCTACATGCATAGTACTGTCCAGAAGGAGGATAACAACCCTGGATTGACCATCTTGAGGTGGATCTACGAAGAGCTACCTTCTGACCATAAGGACAGGCTTCAGGTTGTATACTTTGTTCATCCTGGGCTCCGGTCAAGGCTTGTTCTTGCAACCCTAGGCAGGTTTTTCCTGAGTGGAGGGTAAGTAGTTTCTTCGTTAGTTAAAAATCTGCACATGGTAATTGTAGACCTCACATTTTCCCCCTGCATGTTTAGTCGAGATTGCATGAATTTTAGTTACATTTTTTGGTTGATTAGTCGAAACCATAATCATTTGTCTTTCCATAGGACATGTACGATAGACCATAGTGCTTGCATCAATCTCCGGTCAACTCATCTTGTAGCATACCCCTGTAACATGTAAATATTTCCCTAATGCATTCAGGTTACAATGATCTTGAAGCAGTTTTTGCTACTGTTATGTAGACGTTGCTTCTGGTTTCACTCTTCCTCTCTTTTAGCAGCATGTTTTTCTTTCATTTGAGAGATATGTGAAGGACATTTACTATACACTATTTTCTTTTGGTGTAGCTTGTATTGGAAAGTGAAGTATGTTAGTCGACTGCAATACCTTTGGGACGACATAAAGAAAGGAGAGCTTGGGATTCCTGAATTTGTTCAAAAGCATGATGAGATTTTAGAGCACAGGCCACTGACTGATTATGGAATTGAACCAGATCCCCTCCACTTGTCGCAGATGCCACCGTCAGCCTACTCGATTGGTAGACATGACACCGGATGGGCATCTAGACAGTACATGTCTTAGAAAAGCTGCTAGATTCTGTACAGCGTCGTAGCTTTTGTACCAACTCTTAGTGTTTTTCAGTTTAGTGATGTTTCTACAACTTATATGAACTTTGTCCTAAGCTTTCTTCTGCCCAACCTATGTATTACAATAAACTGGTATTCAATAAGTGATCTTTATCTTAAGAAACTGCTCAACTTCCTAAACTCTCCCTTTCTGTGTTTTTGTTTATGTTGCTCCTGAGTTTGCAGGTCAATAATAGAAAGTGTCAGGTAAAACATTCATATGGTTTACTCTTTGGTTCTTTAGTTGGTATTTCTACCAAGCTGATATTACTTTGGCTGAGGTCTATCGGAAACAGTCTCTCTACCTTCACAAGGTAGGGGTAAGGCTGCGTACACTCCACCCTTCCTAGACTTCACTAGTGGGACTACACTAGGTATATAGTAGTTGTTCTAACAAACTGATAATTTGGGTGACGAGAAAATTCATGGGCCGATCTCAACATCTCCGAATTCACCCAAGGATGCCTTTGCCATCCCGAGGTCAAGGACCCATCATAGAACCCTTTTCAACAAGTAGGAAGTATTATATACCCTCTCTTAGGTTGGGTAGTCAGCGTCGGAGAAGGGCAATGACTCATTCTTAAAACCAGCTTAATGCAAATGCTAAATTGTAATCTGGTTCATACATTTATCTTTAGCCAACTTCATTTCTCCTTTATGTATATATGCCAACGCTACTAATTGAGTGTCAACATCTAGTTATGTTGTTAGTACGAAGTTCACATAGGCGTTTACTGAAGCGCTTTTTATTTCTAGTTAACGCTATTATTTTATTGCGACAATTTTAAAGGGAGAAAGAGAGAAGTATGTAAATAAAGGAAAACAAAAACTGTATTATCTCAAGGATTGTTTGCACAACAACAATTCTTCAGACCTCAAAAACATACAAAACAAATAGAAAGAAAAATAACACACCTTATTATTAATTAAATATACAGTGTGTCACATCACACATTATACTATAATTTAGTGAAAAATATAAGTATATATTACATCACTAGTTAAATACATCAACACCAAGTGGACTCATTATGAACTCCTTCATATAGGTCCAAATCCTAAATATTCAATCAAAAGCAAACTTCACATACCCAACAGCAGCATAGTGCAAATAGGCTGCAAAAAACAAAACCAAATTTCTTAAGATCACCTTTATTTGTCGCAGCGGGTAACACAATCATTTTCAAGATAACAAATCTCATATTTATATATAATAAGGGAAAAAAGACAAATATACCCCCGAACTATTGTAAATGATATGCAGATATTCTCTGTCATATTTTTGGGACATTGGTGCCCTTGCTGTCCAAAAACTAGAGCATAGCCCTTCACTCTAACGGAAAACTAAATAGAGACACGTGGCACAATCTTATCAGTCGATTCGATATTTAATAAATGTCGGGTCGGTGGATAAGATTATGACACGTGTATGTCCCTTAGTATAAAGGGTATATATGCTCTAGTTTTTAGATGACAGGGGCATCAATGTCCCAAAAGTATAATGGAGGATATCTGCATACCATTTACGATAGTTCGGAAATATATTTGTCCTTTTTTCCTATAAATAATTACGCGTAAATATCTTTTTGAATGACCTAATAGTACTAAATATTCTTTATACTATCGACGTATATTAAGCTATCAAACCAATATAGTGTACAAAAAAACATGTGATGAATATCAAGAAAACTTAATTACCATCCTTCAATGAAACCCCTTTCTCCTTTTGGTTTACTTCTTGGGAAGCACTTCATCTTCTTATTCTTCTTTCCAGTTGGTAGTGGTGTAGATTCTGTAGGATAACCTTTAAAACCAAAACACAACAAAATTAAGAAGTTACCATCGAAGAGTGATCAGTAGAACATCCTTAATTTATCGAAAAATTATATCATCTTTTTTTTTGTCATTTGATCATAGGTATTCAGAATCAACCCACACGCGTAAGCTCTATTAGAGAGATTTCGAGTTACATCCTCGTACTAATGACCTTATTAGGATTGTTTTTTTTCATTTTCAATATTCGAACACAAAACCTAAAATTAACGGTGGAGGAAGATCGAACTTTATTCATCCCTCCATAATCTTTTGTGTGTGCATATAAGATCAAATATCATGTACTACTTTCTTAAATTTATTTATATTAAATATTGAGCATGAATTCCTATATATACGTATATATTAAATATTGAACATAAATTTCTGACTCCGTTACCTGGAGGAGGTTGGTTTTGTTGAGTTTGCATATTGAAATGAACACAAGAAAAAGAAAGAAGTATATGAAGAGTACTATATACTATATGTCAAGTAAATAAAATTGATCAATGTATGTAAATATATGAAAAATACTATATGTTGAGAACTAATTGTTAGCAAATAGCCACCTATTATATATAGTTTTCAAATGGATGAAGATTAAAATTAAAGGAAATTAGAAGCCAACATATTCCATTTTTTCAAATTCATTTTTTAAAACTTTTTATTGGTGACCCCACACGTTTTTATTTGTCAAAAGAAACGAGATCATATGGATCAAGTCGGTTTGAAAGATGAGATTTTTTTGTCACCTTTATATCACTTGTTTTGCAATAGCAATTTCTTTTTCAATAATTATTATAATGTTCGGGTCAATTTATACGCGTTTTAATTTGTTTATCATATTAAATATTATTATTCTCTATTTGTATTATTAGATAAAGTTTTGAAATTAAGTTATGTTTTTATCTCGATCAGAATTGAATTTCAATTTGTAACGATCGACTTTCGTCGTTATAAAAAAGCCAACGAGGAAACACTTTGGGCCGAAAAACTTTTTGGTAGTAATTTGAAATTTCCCAACCTAGTCCAGATTTGGACGAAATCGGAGTCAGTGAGGTCTAGGGAAATTTGGTAACAAATAGGAGATCTAATTATGAATTTGATTACATGAGTACATAGCTAAGACGTTAAGGAACCCGTACGACTTTACGAAATTGAATTCGGGCGAGTAGAACTCCCGAAATCGATCTTAGTGTGAGAGGGTAGTTTCTGAGTGTCATGGGATGAAGGTGTGTTGTTAAATGGGGGTTTGGGAATTCTTAAATTTGTTCACTGTTTCAGTGCAAGCCGCTAAGGCGGGGTTTTTCCGCCAGGGCGGGGCCACTGTAGCGGGGTGAGGACCGTTGTGGCGGGACAGACCCGACTTAAGTCGGAAATAAACCCCAAAAACATTTTATTCTGCACTTTTCGACTTTGAGAGCTAAGGAACGACCCCAGGTGTTTTCTTGACAGTATTCCACCATTCTTGAGGCTAAAGGTAAGGTTTTCACTCCCTGAATCCATTTTTTGATCCGTAGAACTTAGTTTCTTGGGTGATTATTGTTGGGGAAGGGTTTTGGAACTGTTTGGATGGTGGGAAAAGCCCTAATTTTAGATATTGGGATCATGGGTTTGATCTAGGAGTGTTGACTTTAATACGGATAATTAGACATCATTTATTGATTCCCGTGTTATTATGATTGTTTGTAGACCAAGAACAAGCGGAAAGAATCCGGAAAGGGAAGGATCAAGTTTCTTGGGGGATTCAAGTTTTGTTCGAGGTAGGTGATGGTTGTGATTTCATGTTGTGTGATGTATGTTTGTTCTTGTTTCATTATAATACATGTATGTATGCGAATGTTGCATTATTGATCACACTATTCATAAATGAGGATGATTGAATAATTGTTTGCCATGACATCATGAGTTAATTGTATGATTATGAGAAAATACTTGTGATTGTGAGTGTGGCTTGTTGAATGGATCGTGTGTTGCGTTCCGACACACTAATTTGGATCGGTTGCCACGTTCCGGCATAAATATGAGATCGATTGCCACGTTTCAGCATAAACATTGGATAGGATACCACAAACCGATACACTAACAATTTGGGTTTGGGTTCCATGAGAGGACCATTGACTTGACATAACTGTATATCTTGAGAATGGTGAAATTGTACGTTGTGCATAAATGATGTTGATATTGTATATGTTCGGTGTATGCATGTGTTTATTATGTTGTAATAACTTATGTATGTTGCACTTAGTGGGATAGTCGCGTGATCCTACCAGTACACTGTGGTTGTGTACTGATATTGTAATTGCTCTTTCTTTGTTGAGTACAGGGCATCTTCAGGCGGCTATTGGTAGACCTCGCTTAGAAGATCAGTGATCGTTTCGAATTCAAGGGTGAGTCAGTTCTTCTGGGCTGCCATGAGTTCTCTTTCTGTTTATGTCCACATTTCGGACTTAGACTTTCTAGTTAGTTATTTATATGTTAGTTTAGGGGTTGTACCACTTCTTGTTTAGACTTATGATTCTTGTTGGAGTTTTGGTACATTGACTTTCAGGTTCTAGGCGTTACTTCCGCATTGTTTTGTTAGACTTTTGGAGTTTATGGGAACTCTATTTCTTTTCATTAGCATTTAAACCTGCTTTCGTATCTTTAAATGTCTTAGTTTTGATTAAGTTGTGTAGTTCTTGGTTAACTAATTAATATTAATGGCTCTCCTACCGGAGGATTAGTGTGGGTGCTAATCACGATGGTCTGGGTCATGACATAATTTTTTTATGATTTTAATTCGCTTCATTGGTCGATTGGACACAGTTACACCAATAGGAGTTTTGTATTACTATCTCCAAATTTTGTATAAATGATTTAGAAATTTTTTGTTCTACCTGCTTTCTATATATTGATGGTTGATTAAATTTATATTTACGTTGAAAAAATTTATATTTAAGTAAAATATTTTCTAGCAAAGGCAACTTCATATTTTGAGCTTAAATTCGAGATTTTTAATCAAAAATTAGAAAGTGTTTATCCTTTAACCTAACTTATGTGTTTTATATATTCTCTAGCATTGTTCATTAAGTTATCCTCAAAGAGAGATAATAATTATTTTAAAATTAGTTAATAAAATGAAAGAGGTATACAAAGTGAAAATGATCTCGAAAATTGTTTTCAACTTTACATGTTTTGATTGCTTTTATAAAGGGAAAAGAATAATTGTGTTTATATATGAAAATTTAAGAGATATAAAAAGTAAAAAGAATATATTCTCAAAAATATATATGTTAAAACATCAAAAGATTCCAAAGGTAACACGGTTTTCCCTTTTTGCAAATCTTTTTTCTTTAATAACTACCTTTGCAACTTACATTTTCTCAAAGTTTATTTCAACTTTTAAGTTTGTATGTGTAGGAACACATTAATCTAAACTAATTAATCCTAATTTGATTATTCTCATAAAAGTGCGTGAATTTTTTTTATAATTTTTGTTTAAAACTCAAGGATAACCCGCGGCTACAATCTCTGTCACGGCTCTAACTTATGCTGAGCACTTTGTGCGCACCGAGTAAACCTCCCTTTGTGTGACAGTCAGACATGGAATATAAACCGCACTAAGCAAGCCTATGTGACAGGCTCGACTCAAAAAATATTGAGGGGATCGATCTCGGGTCACAATTGCTTAACTAATAAGGAACTACTTAATTTGTTCCAAGTGAATGCTCGAATCTTCTGTTTGTACAATCATAATTTATTGGCAAGTCATTTTCATTGAAAATTGTGGTTGAAACACTTTGGATTTGTTTCCTTAATGAATATTTTTTCAAAAATGCATTTATTAATGGATTGTGACTTCTTATAGAATTAGTAGATGTGGAATATATTAGGGGAAAAAATCATTTTTCTTGAATTAGAATCGTTAGTGTATTAATTAATGTATATGAAGACATCAACTATATGTGTGTCGAACTGGATCTAATGCATACATCAACTATATGTGTGTCCAATTGGATCTAATGCATGTGCAAATCAATTGTACGTGAAGGGTATGTTATATGTATGAGGAAAGCAACACCAAAAATATATGTTGTATGTATATCATATATGATATATGTATGTAAGGTATTTGTTGAAAAGGCTCACTGCTATAAAACACATAGATACATGTAGCTTGTATATCTGCTATAACAATATATCGTTTAAACTCATCGAGATAGATTATAAGACCTTTTCCCCTTCTTCCTTATCCGTAGGATAATTTTCTCTTATGACCTTTACTCCCTCCCCTCCCCCCCCCCCCCCTAATTTGAAAATAAAAAACCAAGTTTCTTTCTGATCCATTCATTTCAGCAAATAAGAAAAATCTAGAGTATTGCCCCGTCAATTAAGAAAAATCTAGAGTATTGCCCCGTCAATTAAGAAAAATCTAGAGTATTGCCCGGTCCTGTTAGAGGTCGAATGATCACGCCCCACAAGCACCCAACCTTCCTTTTTCTCTTCATTCGCCCTACTCATATGCTTTCAAGTTTCATCTTCAATTGGCCTTGTTGGGCTTGGTGAGACAAAACCAGTTTCCATACTTACCGGATCAGTACGGGCCTGGGCCACTAAATAATGGGCCTAAATAATTGGCTCAATTTCCCAAGTTGGGCTGCCAATTCTCCCACCTAAGACCATTAAGACCCGGCGACCCGCAAGGGCAGAATTAGAATAAAGGTACATGTTCGATCGAACTCCATAATTTTGGTTTAAATTTATATTTATCTTAAGAAATTAATTGATTATATCGGAATTATTATTTTAAAACTTGGTAACTTGTAAAAATTATAATTTTAAATTTATAAATTCTGCCTTCGAAGATTCATCATCATAATTTATGAACAATCGTTGACAAATAAATTTTACTAATCTGATAAAACTTGTAAATAATTTAACAAAATCAAAAAGTAAAGATTGTACCAAAGTTATGACTCACCGTCATAACTTGTAGATAATGAAATTTAGACGAGTCTTATCAAATTTTTAAACAGCTCAACAAAATAAAAAAGAATGATCGATGATTACACAAAAATTATATTTCAGGACAATGATATAAAATTTGAACTTACATGGTTATTACGTAGTGTTTCATAATGTATCATATTATATTATATTATATTAGAAAAAAACTTACCCGCACCGGTTGTTTACACCAAACCAATGCAATTTCCATTATTACGTGATTTAATGAAGTAAAATGAACTATAAATTTAAACACATGGCATGCATGTATTGGCTTGGTGTAAACATCCGGTGCGGGTAAGTTATATTCATTGTATTGTACTTTATTGTTTTAATGAATACAATGTTTGAATAGATTGTATCGCTTTTCATCGTTACATATATAATGTCACACATTCATAATTTTAGTGAGAAACCTACAAGATAAGTAGGATACGGGGTAGAACTACTATGAAAAGGTAGGATAATAGATAAAATATGATAATTGAATAATAAATAAAGATAAAATGAGATGAAAATTATATTTAAATAATGACGTGATCACACCAAATTGGTTGTTATATAAAATGAGTATTTTCATCGTTATCTAACGATGGATTACCATACGATACAATAGAATTTAAGTAACCATCAAAATAAATATTATATTTAAACTAACAATACAATACAATACAACGAGTAACAACCATCCGAACAAGATGTTAAGCTTATAAAAACCTTATTTTTAAATCTTCAATGAAATATTATCCCTACACCTATTAAATAATTTGATTCCCGTACTTCATATAAAATCACATAATTGAAAAAGATAAAGTAGCTAAGGGCCCGTTTGTTCATAGATAATTTTCACATTCTTTGTTTTTTAATTAAACAATGTTTGGATATATAATGGAAACTCAACTTGAATTTTGAAATATTTCGAGATGCAAGAAACGTCATATATTTATTTTATTTTATTTTATTTTTCGCTTTAAATCACTCGTAAAAATAGAACTTTTTTCTTAAAATTATATTTATAGCAAAATACAATTATGATTTTGAAATATCATTTAAAAAACTTCTTCCACAAATTACTTTTGAAATATTTTTTTATGTCTAAACGCCCACTAATTGTTCCTGATATTCACTCCGTCTTATATTAATTGATTATTTCTTTTTTACATAGATAATTTTACTAATTCACAGAACTAATTACAAAGGTAATATATAAAAAGTTAAATTAATGCTTTCTTGATTTAGAAAGGTGCACAACTAATACTCTTTCTGTCCCCAATTACTTATCAAATTTTCCTTTTTTACTTGTCTATTTTGACAAATCAAGAAAGAACAATTTTTTTTTTACCTATTACCCCCTCAATTAATTAGTTTTGAAAAAAGTAGAACTTTTTGAAAATCTTAAATTTTTAATTCATCAATTTCATAATTAATATGGGAAAATGGTACACTCACTATATCAATCAATATTTTCTTAATAAATATGTCAATAAAAATAGACAACTAAATAGGAATAGAGGAAATATGAGATAATTAATTATTTTTAATAAGATGATCAATTAATATGAGATGTAGGGAGTAATAAAAAGGAAAAAAAATAAGAGACAAAAAGCCACCAAATGAGATATCATGGAATTTGTCATTGTGCCATCACTTCAGACATGTTGCCAACTTGACTACTCATATATTCAACAAAAATTAAAGCATATAATAAACAAAAAAGAAAAAAATGACTCCCACTTTGAAAAACTCAATCTATTTTAATATAAGTAATCTAATCTAATCTTAATTAATTCCAAAATCCATATACGTCAACCCCAAATCTTCTTCTCGATTATTTTATTTTATTTTATAATATTCTATATATTATTCTAATATTATTTTCTTACTATGTGTGTTTTTTCACCATTGTCCAAAAAGTGTAGAGATTGTGACAGAAGAAAAAAGTAGAAGAAATAAAAAGTTACAACAAACGTCACCTGAAAGATTTGGATTATGTTCTACTAGTATCATTAATTAATTTTTATTTGCTTAATTAATATTATATTAAGTCAAATGGGCCATCTTAATTTATCAACCTTTGCTAATTGCACTTTGTTATGATTATAAATGGGAAACTTACATAAATATACTATAAATAAAAAATATTTACCATTTATAGCAATAACATTTTTTTTTCACTTGATCACTTTTAATACATGTATAATACACTTTTAATTCATATTACAAAGAACAATTTATTATTCAC
>JAJONZ010023323.1:0-12717 GCA_029582445.1 Solanum paucissectum
AGGGTAGAGGGGCGGGCCCATTATCCACCGAGTTTAGAAGGCTGTGATTGGTCCAAAGGGCGGGTCACAGACGGATTTCTCGGTTATCAAAAAAAAAAAAAAAAAAGAGTTTCCTTCCGAGCAATGAAATTGCAAGAGAAGAACTCCAGCTATGGAAGAATATTCTGATTTTATAGAAGGTTCTGAGTCAACTGGCTAATCTGGATGTTGTACAGGAGAACAAAATTCCGACAGAAGCGGAATCACTACTGTGGGCTCTTCTGATGGAACATGGAGAATACATAAAAAATGAAGAAATTTCACGGAGACAAAGACCCAGAGCCTTATGGGCTCAAGGAGGGGACAAGAATACCAACTTCTTTCGCAAAGTGGCAAATGATCATAAGAGAAATAGTAATATAGACCAACTAGCAATTCAAGATGAACAAGTGGAAGATCCAGTTGAATTAAGGGGGGAATATTTGATTTTTATAGGAAGCTTTACTCTGAGACTCGGGACCGGAGACCATCATGCAATTTTATCATTTGCCCAGTCATCACTGAAGTTGAAAAAGCTCTACAAAGGGATTTTGATGAGCAAGAGGAGTATCCATGTCTAGATGGCTACACAGTGAGTTTTTTCATCAAATGTTGGGAAGTACTGAAGCAGGACATGGATAGTTTCAAGAATTTCCATTCTCATGGAGTTTTTGAGAAAAACTTCAACACAACTTACATAGCTTTGATTCCTAAGAAGACAGGAGCCAAGGATTTAAGAGAACTTAAACCTATAAGCCTTATAGGAAGAGCCCGTTTGGATTGGCTTAAAAAAAGTAGCTTTTAAGTCAAAAATAAAAAGTCAAACTGAAATGACTTTTAAGTCAAAAAAATAAAAAGCTACTTTTGGTTTCTGACTTATTTTAAGTCATTTTTGACTTATTTCAAGTCATTTTTTACCTTTCCAAACACTTCATAACTTATTTTAAGTCATTTTTTATATTCGCCAAACACTTCCAGAAGTCAAAAACTAACTTAAAAGTAGATTTGACCGACTTTTAAGCCAATCCAAATGGGCTCGAAGTATGTACAAGCTACTACCAAGGTTCTAACAGAGAGGTTGAAAAGGGTCATTCGTAAGCTGGTGGATGTTCAACATATGGCTTTCATTGAAGAATGCCAAAATAATGGATGTCCTAATTGCCAATGGAGAAGGTAATTCCAGAAGCTAGACATTGAAAAGGCCTATAATCATGTCAATTGGGAATCCTTGCTGAAGTTGCTCTCATGCATGAGTTTGGAGGAAAGTGGATTAACTAGATAAGATACTGTATTTCAACACTCAAAATTTTCAATCCTTATCAATGGTTCTCCCGAAGGTTTTTTCCTTAGACAGCAGCAATGCAGTACAGAGGATCATATTGAATTGCATTAGCCTTTTTTGTTTCTGGTGCAAACAGTTATATCAGATTTTTTTTATGGCCGTGGTGTCCAGGCTAGCTTTTGGGCACCTCAACTAATTCCATGGGACGTATTTTTTGTCTCCGCTGGGATTTGAACTTAAGACCTCATGACTCTCAACCACTTCATTGACCACTAGGCCACACCCTTGGGTGCCAGTTTTATCAGATTTAGCTTTTCTTTTTGTGGCAAAAGATGAAAAAGCCAATCTCATCAGTGAAGTCAGGATTAAACTTCTGCCTGCTGAAACATTGCTTAAGTTTTTCTTTTCCTTGTCCCTTTTTTGCACTTCTCGCTGTCAAAAACATTGCTATAGACGATATGATTCCGAAAAAACATCTGCCTACTGAAATGTTCATCTTGGCTTAAACTTTGTCGGAAGAGTAGAACTATACGCATATCGCTAGTCCAAACCAAAACAGGATTTACAGAACGGTCTTAAATATTTACTTTCATGGTTACAGTTGATAAATACCAAGAACATGTTCTGATGATCGCACAGGAACTCATCTTAGTTCCATCATCAACTAATATACATGTTCCAGCTAGTAATAAGGCAATTCTTTGCACGTTCATGCAAAATAGCAGGGCAGAAATCAAGAGCAAAAATGAAAAACAAAAGCTAATAAGAGACGGTAAAATGACTGAACTTCAACAATGACGTTTGGTAACAATCTAACTTACCGATGTATAGCAACTTCAAGACACTTCACACAAAAAACAAAGGCGTTAGAGAATCCTTTGTCACCACACTGTAGACATATTATTACCTGCACAACATGGAGAAATAATAATTAAAAATGCAGCCATATGCAAAACAATAAATAAATAATGCCAAGTTTGTGTTATGTTGGATTTTATGCAATTATAAACAGGTTAATGCCGTTTAAGTAAAAGAATACATACACAATAATACCACATCTACACATGAAATTTCTTATTTGCCCAAACAATTTCACAATCCACAAACTATAACAAACGAAGTTAAACTGATAGCTCCGTCGTAACAAAGTAAACATGGTGAAACAACAAATCCACAAGTAAAAAGTTCTTTCAGAGCTGTGCTGTCAATGGAGACTGAATAGATACAAATTTATCCTCTCTATGGTGGACTTGTGGTACAAAACTAAATACATCCATGAACGCCAAAAAAGGTGATCAATAAATATACCCACCATATTTCACCCAAAAGTGTGACTCAGTGATCAATAAAACAGATTAAGAACTATGAGGTCTAATGTTCAAACCCCAACGGATACAAAAACACCCAGGTGATTTCTTCTCATCTGGCCAAGCCTTGGCGGGGATAGTTACTCGCTACTTGTGTTGGTAGAGATAGCAAGCATGGGCAGAGCTAGGGTACCGTAATCCAAATCTCCTTAATGAAAGAAAATTACTCTATATATACTTTTATGTGTTTACCCTAGCAAGCATGGGCAGAGCTATAGTACCGTAATAGGACCTCTTTTTTTTTATGACACGGGGAAACCCGCAACCGCTATCCTTTGGGTGCGCACAAGGTAAAACCCATGCTCCTATGCAATAGCTAGCAAACCACACAAAAAAGGTAACCACCCGCACTAGGCAAGCCCAGTGCGAGCTCAACCCAGAAGGCAAACCCCTTGCTTTCGCTGGCAAGGGGTTTCGAACTTGAGACCTCCAACATGGAAGTCCCAAGCCCAAACCAGTGGGCCACCCAAAGGGTAAAATCTCCATAGGACTTCTTCCTATGACTACTTCATTATACTCTGAATCCTGAAAATCCTCGCTACGCCATTGGTAGCAAGAACTCGTGAAATCAATCTATGTAATCCCACAAGAGGAGATTGAGAAGGGAGGTGCCCCCACCCATTAAAGGTAGAGAGGTTATTTCCGAACACCATGGTTCTAAAACATGTAAAAGATCTATCCACCATATTGGGATTGAGAACATGAGTTTAATGTTCAAACCCCAAGGGATACAAAAACACCACGTGATTTCTTCTCATCTCCCGAGTCCTTAGCAGGGATAGTTACCGATACTTGTGTTTGGGCTTCTTCCTATGATTCATCATATTATGAATCCTAAAAATCCTTGCCACCATTGGTAGCAGGTACCTGTAAATTGTGTGTATAAGTTGGCCTGAACTTCAACAACAAACAACAACACAGTGCAATCCCAAAAGTGTGGTCTGGAAATGATGGTGCCCCTACCCATTAAAGGTAGAGAGGTTAATTCCGAACAACATGGTCCTAAAACAAGTACTCCTTCTGTCCCAATTATATGACTCACTTTTTTTTAGTCAATCACAAAAAATGACATATTTATATATTTAGTAACAATTTAACTTTAAAATGCTCATCTTACCATTAATAAAATGATTTATAGTCACACAAACATTATGACTTATTTTAGACCACAAATTTCAAAATTCTTTCTTTCTTAAACTCCGTGTCAAGTCAAACTAAGTCATATAAATTGAAACGGAACAGAGGGAGTAAAAGATACATCCACCATATTGGGATTGAGAACTATGGGGTCTAAGTCTAACGATCAAGCCCAAACAGATACAAATAACACTAAGCTAGCGTTTGACCATAGATTTCCAAATATTCTTGGCAAATATTATTTGGGTGAAATTTCACCATGTATTTGGCTATAGTATTTGAGAAACATATTTCACTTTTTTGAAAAAATATAATTTATACCCATAAGTTTTAAAAACTATCAAAACTAACCATAAATTTGTATTACAAGTCAATTGAATTTTCGTTGCAACAAATAACAAGAAGTGTTCATGATACTGGAGCAATGTGGTAGTTTGGAGTGAGTGCAACAAGCATCATTCCATACATCATGAAGTAGACAAAGCACATGACTTTGTTACCCTGAGCCGATTGTTCATCATTTTCATCAACAACCATCATCACTTTCATATTCACTGAATATTTCATCACTACTTTGGTGTTCAACTACTATAGAGGGTGTTTTTGTAAAATATAAAATTTTGGTGTAAAATTTCAGTTTTTTAAAGATCTCAAATAATGAGATTTGGCCAAATACTAGAAAAAACTAGTATTTGGAAATTTGGGATATTTGCCAAAAGTATTTCCCAAATAATGGCAAATTCTATGGACAAACACTATTTGCCAAATTTTTCCCGAAAAATCTATGGCCAAACGGGTCCCAAATGATTTCTTCTCATCTGCTCAAGCCTTGGAGGAGATAGTTGCTCAAAACTTGTGTTGGTGGTAGAGATAGCAGGCACGGGCACCACAATCCAAATCCCCTTCATCAAAGAAAATTACACCATATATACAACATCAAAAGTATCTTTGTCTCCAGGTGTACACAAGCTAACTCGAACAGCACATTTCTAAAATAAGAAATACTACTACATTGAAAAAACACAATCACAGTCAACAGAGACAATTATAACTTGTGATAAATAAAAAAAATTCAATGAGAATTAATACTAAGGCGAACAGGAGGAATGAGAAAACACATATGAACATACCATGGCGGAAACAAAAAATGTGAGGACCCAGAAACAACTGCATGAAAATTGAGAAAAAATCAGAACATTATGCACCTCGCAGCTGTATATATTAATGTATATTAGAATATGGTAACAATTTTTTGGAATGAAAAATCAATTTCATCGTTCTTCTGCTAAACCCCTAAAAGTGGCATTGGAAGCAGGGTGACAAAAGGGTGAATTAGGACAATTTAAGACAATAGTTTTATAGGGGTTTTAATATATATTTGATCTAGGGGTGGGTGATGCTATTATGTTTGGGTTTTCCAAATTTCGGGTTTGGTAAATTGATAGTTAGAAGTAGACATTCCTTTGATTCAATTTATATGACTTATTTTACTTTTTAGTTAGTCCAAAAAATAATGACACATTTATATATGACATAATACATAAATATGTTATTTAACTTATCTCATTTCACATTTATATCGTTCAACTTTGGGTGTGTACAAGTAAACATTTAAATTTGTATAAAATTAAATAAATAAACACATGAGTCCTACATGACATAATACACGTACGACTCTACGTATGACACAAATTGTCATGTAGGATGCCACGTAGGACGTGTGTGTTTATTTAATATGTCTTTCCTATATTAAATAACAATTTAACTTTAAAATGTCCATTTTACCCTTAATGAAATGATTTATAGCTACACAAATTTCTATCATTCATTTTAGACCACAAGTTTTAAAAGTTTTCATTTCTTTCTTAAACTCCATGCGAGTCAAACTACTCACATAAAATGGGACGGATGGAGTATCAAATAACAATTTTTTTAATTTTTGTTTCGTAATTCGGTAAACGGTAAATTAAATTTTGATTTGATATAGTATTCGCTAATACCGTATTGAAGTCATAACCGATTGTATTACAAAGTTAATACTAGTTCTCCAATCATTTCTATTTTTTTTTAATGTGGAGACACGATATAATAGAGAATCAACAAGTAAGAAAACATAAGAAAAAAATAAAAAAAATGATACAACTAAAAGACATATGTGTTTGGATTGTTTATGCTTATTCTTTAACTTTCTCTTTGGACTTAAACTAATTAGTAATTGATATGTTGATATATGACTTTCATTAAGTAAATAATTTGGTATTCGGGAAATATCGAATACCATTTGGTACTAATGTCTCATACCAAACCCAAACCCGAATGTCATAATTCTAAAATTTTACTCACGAATACCATAATTCTAAAATTTTACTCTGAATACCATACTAAATTATCAAAAATTTCAATTCGATTCGATAATTCAATTTTCGATATTTTATATTCAACTCTAATTTGATCCCTCAAAATAATTACCTAATTAAATATGAAAATGAAATAACAATTACCCCCCTCCGTTTCGCAAAGAGTGACCTGGTTTGACTTGGCACAAAGTTTTAGAAATTAAAGAAGACTTTTGAATCTTGTGGTCCTAAATTAAAGTTATGTCAAATGTTTAAATTGCCCTTCAATCTTGTGACTTTAAACATGCCATGTGGAAAGCTGAAATTAAAATGTTACAAAAACAGGAAATATGTCATTCTTTTTTAAATAGACTAAAAAGTAAAGGAGGTCATTCTTTTTGAAATGGAGGGAGTATTATTCATCTCAAAATAAGTGTTATTTCACCAACAAAGAAGAAGTTATTTTGTCCAAAATAAGTATCATCTTAAAAATTTAAAATATTATTAAATAAACTAATTTAGTAAATTATACATATATTTATTAATAAAAATAATTTTTCCTAGAATAACACTTATTTTTAGACCGATAGAATATTTGTATTTATTTTGGTTAGCAACTATCTATATCAATTTTTTGAAAAAAATACCCCCTTTTATCGACGCAATGCATTCTTAAGGGTATTCTAGGGAGTAAAAAAATAAAAGAGGAAGTTGACCTAATAATGTATAGAGATGATTATAAAGTGAATGGTAAAAACACATCCAAAAGGTCTCAATACTCAAGCTATCATGTCTGTATACGTAAACTAACATCAGATGTTTATCTAAACACATGTGAATTATTAGTTGTTCCATTGTCAAGGTAGGAAAAATAAACAATTAATTGTTCATGTGTATTTTAATAAATATTTTGTGATAGTTTAATTAAGAAACTTACACGATTAATAGTTCATATATGAAATTTTAAAAAAAAACTAAAATAGTACTATAGGTGTGTTTTTTATCCTTTAACTCATAAATAACACTACAAGTCCCTATATTATTGCTAAATATTAATGTGATACATAATTGAACATATTTAACTTTGAATTAATTAAATCTACTTTTTTCATCCTTTAATCTTTCAAAATTTTCAAGTATGTCACGTTAGAAATTCCTTTTTTTTTTTGCATTGAAAAACTTTTATAAAATTAAGGGATAAGGTACAAGTACCCCTAGACTATGACCGAAATTCCAGAGACACCTTAACTAAACTAAGGTCCTATTACCCTTGAACACATTTTTTTTGTAATTTTGTTCACCTTTTTGGCTTACGTGACATCCAAATTGTCACGCCCCGAGCCTACACCCCAGACGTGGCTGTCACTTGAGAATATTGCTGGCCCTAAGCGAACCCTTGGCCTGACTTACTTACTCAACGGAAGACACTAAGCATTGTTACAATGATCAAATGCACTTACTCAATTGTTAATAAAATAACTTAGAATGTTTAAAAGTCAACATTCAACTTGGCCAAAATGACAACTCAAGTCTTAACATATGAAATGAAAATGTAAAGACAACTGAACTACTAACTGTCTGACTGTCTATAAAGCCTCTTAAACAAAGAGGGATGTCGGGACAAGACCCCCAATCATCCTAACAATGAAATAATGATAGCAAAGTAAAGGAGTCCTTCGGAATGCAAAGTGGCTCACCAACAAACTCTGAACTGCTCACTGAATCAACGATGCGCTGGATGCCGATCCTAGTTACCTGTGTCTGCATCATAATAAGATGCATGCCAACTGGCATCCGTACATAGAATGTACGAGTATGCGAGTTGGAATGCTAAAACAAGACATAGGCTGGAAAGAAATCTGAAGAACTTACCTGACTCAACTCAACCCAACATAACTGAACTCATTTCAATATAAAACAGTTTAAAATAAGTGCAATATAAAGAAAAGTTGTTTAAAACATGATATCAACTCTGTGTGTATGCAAAGATACATGTAACTTTGAGATGTATGTAAAAATACAACTAAACTGTGTATTTAAGAATACAATTACTTATGTGGGAGTTTCTCTAACCGACAACCATCACTTAAGAGCTATAGCGATGATACAACGTTTTGCTTCACGCTGCTAGGGTCGTCCTATACCTTGCCGGGGGTATAGAACCTGAACTACTAAGTGGATCCACTAGTCTATTCTAAAAAGCACTAAATGAATCATCTAAAAAGTATGACCCTTTTCTACCCATGATGGCTACATGGTTTATGGGGGCTGTGAGTTGTCTGAACTCTCCCCCATATTGGTGCTCAATACTACTCCCAAAAATATAATATTATTAGCTTTTATGTTTAAATACATACTTTTTTCTGTGATTTGAGATTAGTGCTCAAAAACTTAGCTCAAAGGCTATCTTGGAAATCAAAGTTTCCTCTCTTGCTTCATTTAGAAAGCGATTACTCTTTTCTGAAAACTAGCCCGAAGGCCCTTTGGAAATCGAGGTTTCCTTTCTTGTTTAAATGTAAAAACATTTTAAACCCTTTAGGAATACATAGTCCCCATATAATTTTGAAGAAATGAACTTCAACTTTACGCTTTACTGAACTCAAACTTAAGTCTTTAAACAAAGTTAAAACGTTTGTAAAAGACTTTTGGAAAACTTTATGAACTTCTCTTAACTTGACTCTTGACTGCTCTTGACTTGACTTTTAACTTTCCTTGAATTGAATTTATGGATTCAAGGATCGTGATTTGTGATAGGAAAGATCTCATGATGTTTAGGAATGTTTTTAGATAGCTAAACATGAGAAAAGATAAAAAATCCATATATGAGGGTGTGTCCGCGACGCTGAGAAGCATTTAAATTTTTGGTTTGGAAACAACTTTTGATACAGAACGGTCCGTGACCGCTCCACGACGCGAAACAACTTTTCCCAAAACTGGGGACTAGCTCTGCGACGCGAAGGCACCTCCAAATTTCGACCGACGAAATTTCTTCTTCGTTTTCCAACTCTAAACCTTCTAAACTCCATGGGTTCTTTCCCCAAACACTTAGAATCGACTATATGTTCAAAGTACATTAGATTCTACCCAAAATCAAACCTAAAATCATGGATTCGGATCAAACAACTCCTCAGCAATTTCAACAAATCAAGTATTTAATAGAACTTCAACAAACCCATCAAGAACTCAATTTCTAAGCTTTCAAGAACTTAAATTCGCTGAAATAAATCATGATTGGCGCGTGGGTGAACTAACCCAACGCTATGTGATATCACATACCTTGTAGGGATTACCCCCGATGAAATCCACAAGCTAAACTCGACGATCTTGACGATTTCCTTGCTTCTCCTTCTCTTTTCTCCTCTTCTCTAAAACCTTAACTCTTTCCCAAAAGCGTAAAACTGACCAAGTTCAGTTTAGAACCTTAATTAATTCACTAAAATGAATTTAATTAATTGGATAAGGAAAGACTGAATTACCCTTCAAAAATTCGGATTGGACATTTCCTTATTCCAACAACTCAACTTCCAAAAGGCATAACTCATTCATACGAACTCGGAATCGCGCAAACTCAACGGCGTTGGAAATATCATTCCAAGATATTTCCTACCATATCTGGAAGTGATCCTAAGTCATCCTTAGCTAGAAGTTATGGCCGTTTGAAGTTGACCAAAAACTCACTTTTTCCTAACTTGAGTAAATTTCCATATTTTCATTCTTTCCAAAAATGACTATTTCCAATTATTGGCTTCTTCCTATTTATTTCAAATTGTGAGATGTTACACAAATATCTCCCACGCGCCTCAACCGCGTGGAGTCACGAAATGTGCCATGTAAGCCAAAAGGTGTATAAAATTACAAAAAAAAGTGTGAGGGGGTAATAGGACCTTAGTTTAGTTAAAATGTGTCTCTTCGGTCATAGTCTAGGAGGTATTTGTGTCTTATCCCTAAAATTAAACAAATGTGCAAATTAAAATTAGTAGTACTGAATGTCTGAATGATATGCATATCGTCAATGAATTAACAATTTTTTCTAAATACGTATTATGTTGTTGTTATTGTCATCTTACCCTCTCCAAATTCCACTTGTGTGATCAAAATCAAGTATAATTACTATGTTGTTGTTGTCGTCGTCTTGTGACTTTAATTTATCAGCAAAATCTAAGGAAGATTTTCGCTTGAATTTGAACTTTATGCGGTCGTTTGTTATGGCTGAAAACACGAAGAAACACTTTTGGAATCTTGATCAAACACAAATGATTGCTCTAGTATTAACAAAAGCACTTTTCAAATTAAGTAGCCAATTAACACACGTCTTAATTAATCAACAGTTAATTGTGATGAGTCATTAGTAATAATAAGAATACCATATTGTGAAATGTGAATGTCCTACCAAAACTACCTTGTATAGCTAAACAGATGACATATTACATATGGTAACATTTCACATAACATCATTGATGGAAAAAAAATTGTTCACATTTGTTGAAAATCGAGAAATCTTCAAGAGCCAGAAATACTAAGATCCGAAACATAGTGAATAACACGAAACTTTTGTCCATCGCAAAGTTTTATTTTAGTCAAATGGTAGATAAAGAAGCTGATATTGATTCCCTTGTCCTTTTGGCTAACTCTAATGCAACCCAACTTTAATCCCGACTACAATCATATATAGTCATCCAACCTAGCAATTGTTTTTCTGATCCTCTTGCCTCTTCCCAACTCGTTCGTCATAACTTGTGCATCGTCCTTAGTAGGGGCCCTATATTTCACAGCATCTCTGGTAGCCAAAACATTGTCAGGAGTCAAATGACTCAAACCACCTAGAAATTTTAGTAATCTCAATAGTGATGGAAGTTGCGTTCAAGGAAGCTGTGGTGGAGGAGGTCTAATAAGAGACAACCAAGGCAATATGATGTTTGCTTACTCTTTAGGTCTAGGCCAAGGTACTAGCAACATGGTTGAAGCCCGTGCACTACTCTATAGTCTTAAATGGTGTGTTAGTAGAGGTTACAATAGGGTTTGGGGAGAAATGGATTCCCTACTCTTAGTTAAATGCATAAACGGAGAATGGAAAACGCCTTGGAGATAGGATAAATTGATTCAAGAGGCACAACAAATAGTTGAATCTCATGAATTTATCATCAATTATTGCTTGCTGATATATTATCATTCAGAAGTTATAGTGTTGATGAAATACATGATTTCAACTCTTTCTCTGATCTCCCGACCCGAGGGAAGTTAGGGGATTAATTAACACAGATAGATGGGAGATCCTATCCTTCAGAATGCAGCAGGTTAAACCTTCTAATTCTATTTACTAACCCCCAAAATCCTCTTTGTCAAGGAGTCAAGTTAGTAGAGTAATCACTAGCTTAGACTCCCCCCTTTTTTTGGTGTTAACTTGTAGAGTTTATCTAACTCTATTTCTTCCCCAAGATCTTGTATTAAGTTTGGTTTACCAAACTTCAAAATGTAACTCTTTCATATCAATGATCACTGGAGGCAGTTAAAGAAAAAATAATCATCTTTCATCAAAAAAATTATACTATATATTGTAGCTAAAGTACCACATATTCTCAAAGTTTTGTTATTTTCTTAAAAAATGATTGATGTAATTATAATTAAAAATTATAGACAATTAAATTTGCAATTATGTTTCACTTCTTAATTTGTCTAATTCACTTCAATCTGAATCAATCATGTTTTAACATTAGCTTTGTAAAATTGTCTTCATTTTTTTGAGGTGTCTTCTTAGACATTTCAAGCTCAAACTAATTAAATTATCAAATAATTAAATTTCAAAAGATATTGTCTTAACTTTAGACGTTTTTTAAAGTGTAACACTCACTACAATATTGATGATTTAAACCTATTTTTGTAATTAAAAACAATACAAAATATTGTACAAGTAAAAATGATACTCTAATTGGTATACTCAATCAAATGAAGTTTAATTCTATTTTTAAATATTTCTACTACTAGAATAATTATGATGATTTGTGCAACAATTGACTCAATTGAAAATGTTTTTCAAACTATAATCCGTACGAATTCACTTAAGATATAAGCATTTGTGGTGTTGTAAGACACAGTAATTATATATGTCAATTCGTGTCTTACGAATTATTACACAAAATATTATATCACTAATTGAATTTTTTTTTTATCAAATTATAATTAACTTCATATATTTTAATTTATGAAAATAAAATATATAAGAAAAAACATTAAATAAAATAAGATCTCCCTTTTCAAAATTTTATTGGAATTCTTACTCGGTAAAGAAAACACAACAAATTTATAACAATCAAATAGTGTAAAAATTATTCTAAATCAAACCAGACAAATGAGGAAATTCGAAGAGATATACCATGGTGAGCAATCAAAACCAATTGAAGATTGATGAAAATTTCAGTACTAGATTAGAATCTGGTAAGCTGGTATGGAGTGATAGACGCCTTTTCTTTTTTTGATAATTCAAGAAGTTCTAGCTTGACGTTGAAGCTAGGCGATGAAAATTAGGGAAACTTTATAGTTTATATATATATATATATATATATATATATATATTAAAAGT
>JAJONZ010023326.1:0-15538 GCA_029582445.1 Solanum paucissectum
TATGGACCCACATTTTCAATCACATTTTTATATTAAGATATTATAATTTATTTTAAGTAATATTCTTCTATATCATAAAGTAAAGAACTTCATACTATAAGGTCACCTAAAAATATTCATACCAATTTTTCATAAAACATCAAATTTGTAAATTTTCATAATAAAATAAATTACATATTATAATAAGTAAATAAATTTATAGAGTGAAATTTCTTTACACTAATATGTATATGACATAACTTATTTAAATGTATAGTTTGTACTCCATTTTTTCACAAGTAATTTTCAACTATAAGTAAATTATATCTTATAATTTTCATGTTGTTTCATTATGACAATTAACATTTCTATTATATAGAAGAACCATGAAAAGGACTATTAATGTCATTTTAGTAATTTTAACATCATTTAAGGGTAAAATAATAATTGTGTAATTAGTGGTCAAAATGAAAATCTAGAAGAATTCATATATTGTATGTCTTTACTTTTGTTATTGGCCCATAAAGATATTTTTGAAATTTTGTTAAAATGAAGAATTTCTATTAGTTAACTTCTTACAAACAATAATAAATGCTAAGTTTGTTTTGATATATTTTAGAAAGAAAATTTTGAACTAATTTAAAATAAAATGTGTTTGAATAGTTAATATTTTGTTCCTAAAAATACTTTAAAGGATATTATGTAAACATATTTTTAATATTATGTTACATAATATGACCACTAAATTCGTATATTGATCATTGAAATAGTCTTTAAAACGACGTATCAATATTTTTAATTAATTTGAAGAAAATATCGATTTTCGTGACTAAAAGAATGAACAATGTTTGACTATCAAGAAATTAATGATTTGATAATGTATTCATCGAAAGATTAAAAAATATACTTTTTTCATTTCTATAAAGGATATTTTTTTAATATAATATAATAAACTATTTAACAGAGAAAATTTGACAAGGAGAAAGTTTAACATTCAAATTCTAAGGAATATTAAAATACAAACTAAAGAAAAATGAGTAGTTAAAAAATAAAGAAGAACGACAAAATACAAAGTCAATAGAAAAGGACTTTGTTGAGAAATATAGAGGAACAAAAAAACTAAATAAATAAATAAATTAGGGAAAAACAACCTGAAAAAGAAAAAAACAAGTATATTGGTTATTTTGTGGGGGCAAGATTCAAAGTTTTCTTTTACGGCATGATATTAAGAGTGTAGTATCAATAAAATTTATTAATGTAATTTAGAATATAACAGTATGATAATTGTTATTGTATATAGAAAAAAATTGCTTTCATGATTGTTTTTATTGGTGTGGAGTTAGAAATAAATTTTTTAATAAATAATTTCAATATTTATAATATAACATTACGATAATTGTTATTGTATATAGAAATAAAGTTGCTTTCCTGATTGTTTTTATTGTTGTGGAGTTAGAAATCAATTTTTATTAGTACTTTCAATATTAAAATCAAAATAAATAGAAGTATTTCGATTTATCGAATACAATAATAAAATTTATCACAAAATTCATCGACAAATCAAACTACAAACACAGTATACTAAAGTTGAACCAATAGAGATTTGAAAGACTTTGAATCGATATTTACGAATTGGTTGATCAATGATTAGTATTTTATCAGATGCAAAGCTTATGGTGCAAATATTACAAAAAAAAGAAGATAATAACATAGTGAAAAATAGATACCACTTGCGAAATATATGTAGATCGATGAACTTTTTCAAAGACATCAACATTTTATATATTTCTCGAACACGATATGTTTTAACTCATAATCTAACACAATTCTCTATTTCCTTGCTGCATAGAATTTTTCAGAATTCAACTTTCTCAATTTGGGTTGTAAACGACGCATTTATGTCGTATGAACATTTCAAATAGATTATTAAGTGATATATTGAAGTTGTTTACTGAAGAAAAAAAATAGTATAAAGTACAAAAATCTCATATCTTAGGAGGCTAATTACATCCTATTCCGGAAGTTTCCTCAATTACAAAAATCTCGAATTTTTCATTGTATTCGAATACATTCCTTGATTTTCCGATAAATTACAAATGATATATTACTCTATGGGAGGGATGTATCCGAGAAGAGATAGGTATGTATCTGAGAGGATATAAATGTATCCGATAGGGAATAAGGATGTATCCGAGAGGGGATTATGATATCTTAAGTAGTAAATTTTGTAATTTTACAATAAAATATATGAAATTATATTGGGCCCGTATCACGGGCCTTAAATTATCTAGTAATATAATATATTCAACTGGCCCCAAAATGGTCAACTTAAGTCTTTAAAACATTTAACAAAATAAATGAACAGACTTCTGAAACTCTACTGTCTATCTATGAAGCCTCTAAATAACAATATGGAAGTCGGGACAAGACCCACGACCTCCTGACAAAACTGAAAGTAAATGAAATCCTTCGGAAGCAATGAGGCTCACCATAGCTAACTCGAACTCCATGTGGTATCAACGAATCTCCTGTTGATGACCCTGAATACATGTATCTGCATCATGAAAAGATGCAGGCCAAATGGCTCAGTACGTGGAATGTACGAGCATGTAAGGGGAATTCTAAAACATAACATAAGCTTGAACTTGATAAAAAGGAAACATACTTACCTCTTTTCAAACTTACTCAACTCAAGGAATACTCAAGGATACTCAAAACTACTCAAACTTATTCAACTCAAAAGTACTCAAGGATAAGATACTCAACTCAGTAATAAGGTACTCAACTCAGTGAAACTCAACAATAAGGTACTCGATACAATGAAGCACAGATCAACTCAATATACTCAACTCGAAGGTACTCAACTCAAGATACGCTAGGATAAAGCAATAGTAAAAGATGCAATATATATGGAAAGCTGTAAAATTGTGGATAGCAACTCAATGTATTGTAAAATACAATAATACTCAATGTGTATATAAAAATACACTATAACTCTGTGGGAGTTTCTCTAACCGACAACCACCACTATGAGCCTAAGTGATGATACAACGTCTTGCCCACGCTGCCAGAACTGTCCTATACTTTCCCGTCATATAGAATGCCTTAACTAAGTGGATCCACTAGTCTATGCTAAAAAATATTAAGGAATCATCTAAAAAGTATGACCCTTTCTACCCACGTCGGCTACATGGTTTATGAAGACTTGGGTTATTATGAAGTCACGTCCCCATATCGGTGCTCAATACTACTCCTAAAATATATTTAACTCATATGTTTAAAAACATAACTCTTTCTCTTGTTTGAGATAATTGCTCAAACTACCCTCTTAAAAGAGGTAACTGCTCTTGAAAACTCTTTCAAATAAACACATCAAAATCATATTTAAATATGATCATTGATGACTCGGAAAGTCATACTGCATAAACATTGATGGTATATCTAGATATCATACTGCTTAAACATTGATGACATACTCGATTGTCATACTAATCATGTTTTAGAAACTCTTTCTCAAAACTCATCTTTTTTCTTAAAAGAGATAGTACTCAAACTGCTTAAAACTCTTTTGGAAATCGTAGTTTCCTCTCATCTTAAACGTAAAAACATTTACT
Source organism: Solanum paucissectum (assembly GCA_029582445.1). NCBI lineage: Eukaryota > Viridiplantae > Streptophyta > Magnoliopsida > Solanales > Solanaceae > Solanum > Solanum paucissectum. The sequence continues at coordinate 3,594 of JAJONZ010023326.1, forward strand.
CTTGAGAATACTTAGTTCCCATATATAATTTTAAAGAAAATGAACTCAACTCTACTCTTTTTCAACTCAGTCCTCAAGTTTTTAAAATAAGTTTTAAAACAATTTGTAAAAGACTTCTTAAAATAAGGTTCATGCCGAATTATGGACGTGAACGACTTAATTCAAGGTTTTCAATAACCATACATAGAACTTAATACTCGGAACTCAACAACTCAGAACTCAAGAACTTCAATGATACTACTTATTTCAAGAATGCTCAACTCAGAGGGTTCATGCGAAATTATGGGCATGAACAACTCAACTCATGGACTTCAGGATACTACTCATCTAAAAAATGTTCAACTCATAGGGTTCATGCGGAATTATGAGCATGAAACAACTCAACTCGGGGGTCTACATAACAATATGAAACTCATGTATACAACTCTTTTCATTCTCATACTTAATTACTTCTTCAAAACTCAACTCAAAATTGATAGTTGATCTCAAAGGATTCTCGATTGAACTTAAAGGCTCTCTTGAACTCTACTCTATGTGAATTATGAATTCAAGAGTTATGGTTCATGATATGAAGGATCTCGGTGATAGTGTAGACTCATGAATACATTCTCCTTACTCTCGTGCTCACTTACTTGAATCTTGAAACAAGTTATTACAAACTGTAGAAGACTCCTCAAAAGGTCTCAAAACGACTTTCTCAAAATGTTCGAAAGAATTCTAAAGACATAACTCTTAACTCTACCTTGAATTTGAATTATGAATTCAAGATTATGATTTGTGATAGGAAATATCTCGTGATGTTTAGGAGTGTTTTTAGATGGTTAAACATGAGAAACAATCAAGAAATCATTGTCTGGAAGCAGGTCTGCGACACAAAGATTCATTTAAAAATTTGGTTGCGAATTAAATTTTAAGGCAGAACGGTCCGTGACCTCTCCGCGACGTGGAGAAAGATTCTGGGCATAAGGAGGGCAGGTCCACGACGCGGAGCAAGGTGCCAGATTCGCCCGACTTTTTTCTTCTTCATTTTCTAACCCCAATTCGCCTAGATTCGATTCTTTTTCTCAATTTCTCTTTAGATTCATATACTCAACCTATGTACACAAGAATCTAATCGAATACAACTCTAAAATCGATACGATTTCCTCAAGAAATTAAACTCATCAATCTCATCTTAACTCAAGAACGAAAGTCAATTTCAAGAACACAATTCAAGAACATCTAACCTTCAACTTTCTAGAACGAACTTAACACTGAAATTAACATGATTGGCGTGTGGGTTAATAAACCCAACACTATGGAAGCTTACATACCTCTTAGGGATCAAACCCATGGCAAAAAACCGCAAGAATCTCGATGAACGCTTGATCCTCTCCTCTTTTCTCTTCTTTTCTCTTCTTAAACTATCCACTAAAACCCTAGGCGTAGATTAGGATTATAAAACTGAACCTAATCAGATTAGACCCCTAAAATATTACTAAAAATGAATTAAATCTGATTGGGTAAGGAAAAGACCAAAATACCCCTTACTATTTTCGGGTAAATTTCCTTAACTGGACAACCTAACTTCAAAATGGCATATCTCACTCATACGAACTCGAAACTTAGAAAACTCGGTGGCGTTGGAAATTATTTGGAAAGATAATTCAAATACCTTTCATTTTACATCTTATGTAACACCTAACTCATCATGTACTGAGATTTATGGTCGTTTGAAGTTGACCCAAAACTCATAACTTAAGCGTAAAGATTTTGCTATTTCCAATTTAGTTCTTTTTGGAACTCAAGGTGCTTCATCTAGTGACCTTAACACTTAAGAAATATTAAATTCCTCAGTAAAATCCTACTCACAACGAAGAATGATTCGAGTCTTAGTTCAAAAAAAACTTATGGGGTGTTACAATATCTGCCCCTTGGGATCATTCGTCCTCGAGTGACGACTGGACTGGGTATGAGACGGGGTTACTCTTATCATCTCTGTCATACTAACTAGAATTATCCGCTTTACTATTCGAAACCAACTAAGGGCTTCCCTTTAACTATTTCTCATAGAAAACCTCATATTTTTCTTCCTCCTCATTAATAACCTTAGATGGAATAAACACACCATCACTATCACGATAAGATCATTAACCTTCTCTTTTTAACATCACTCCACTACTAAAAGGACCTCTAAAAAGATATCCCCCAAACTCTTTGAAACCCATTACTATCTTACTCTCAAACACTTGACTTGATTTCTCATCTTGTCATCTCCCCCTAAGGTCTAAAGCTGACACTTGAAATCTATGGACCCATTCCATCAGCTCTAAACTGGTCTACATCTTCTTTTACTCTAACATTCGGGAGAAGTTTATTTCATGACTACCGAACTCTCAATATGCAGGTACTAAGACCTCTTTCTAAGGTGTTTCTCTTAACCTCTTCTGATTACATACCTTCTCGGTACCCCTCTTAATGCTCTTGTTACTTAGCCACACTTCACTGCCCTTATCTAAAGGTTAGGGTCTCTCTTTTGTACTGCTCATATTAATTGCAGCTAACATCTCAATTGCTCACTACTCTATGTTAAGTCTTCTAGATCAAATCTAAAGACTAACATCATCACCCTCATGTTGTCATTCTTTTGATCATGACACTCATCTCAAATTCAAGCTTAATGTTTATTACTAAACCCAAATATCAATATGATTGCTCGCCTACCATACTATACCTCATTACTTGATCAGTTCTATAACCTTCTGAACATCATGACCCTCTCAAACAAATCATAAGCCTAGCTTAGATCTATCACTTCATAAATACTTTGCTCTCTTATTCAACACATGAATTTAGTCTCCTCTAACACGATGGCACATCGACATCAACTATATTCTGGTTAACAAATATATACTCTGTCTCATCTTTATTATCAACTCTTACTCTACCCATAAGGGAAAACTTCTCATCAATAACTTACTGGGTGCATGACTATTATAACATAGCTTGCTTACTCATCACTATCTCCCTTTCTAGGATTACTAAATCTCTGCTTACTTTCATTTAACTCTGGGCTCTTTCACTACTATTGCTCATGATCTCATAACTCATGCTACCTTTTCAGGTGAAAATCTTACCCAAGCTCTAAACATACTTCCTCATAAGGATCTCAGCTGAAACAAGGCTTAGGGAAAAGAGTACAACTCGCTTTTAGCTCAAACGCATGATTCATATAATTATGGGTGCATTCCTCTGAAACTGAACACTTAACTTACTCTTGGGCTTCTTTAAATCCCCTCTGTAGTCTCATGACTTCCTCAAGATTTTGCTAAGAACAACTCATCCATAAGGATATCGCTTTAATTTCCAACCACATCTAGTATGTTGGGTAGTCGAATGAATCTGAGAACACACGAGTATAAATAAATCTCTATGACTTAGCTATATTGCACGATTAAGAGTATGAAATAAGGGAAACTTTTCTTAAATGTCTGTAGTCCCTCGTTTATAGATGTGGGCCCCTCACAACCATAAATAAGACCCTACTGACACGGCTTCATAGACACCCTAGGACTCTTGAACTCTGGGCTCTGATACAAAGTTTGTCACGACCCGAGCCTACACCCTGGACGTGGCAGGAACTCAAGAACCATTGCTGGTCCCCAAGCGAACCCTCCTCCTGGCTGACTACAAGCGGAAGACTAACTAAAGCATACAAAGTTTAAAACTAAATAAAAATTCATGAAACTTAAATACAAAGCTTTAGCATCAAAAGAAAATTCTGAAAAATATAATATATTCAACTCACCCCAAAATGGGAAACTTAAGTCTTTAAAACATTTAACAATATAATGAACAGACTTCTGAAACTCTATTGTCTATCTATGAAGCCTCTAAGATGAAAGTCAGGACAAGACCCACGACCTCTTGACAAAACTGAAAGTAAATGGAATCCTCCGGAAGCAAAGAGGCTCACCATAGCTAACTCGAACTCTGTGTGGTATCAAGGAAGCTCCTGTTGATGACCCTGAATACATGTATCTGCATCATGAAAAGATGCAGGCCAAATGGCTCAGTACGTGGAATGTACGAGCATGTAAGGGGAATTCTAAAGCATAACATAAGCTTGAACTTGATAAAATGGAAACATACTTACCTCTTTCCAAACTTACTCAACTCAAGGAATACTCAAGGATACTCAAAACTACTCAAACTTATTCAACTCAAAAGTACTCAAGGATAAGATACTCAACTCAATAATAAGGTTCTCAACTCAGTGAAACTCAACAATAAGGTACTCGACACAATGAAGCACAGATCAACTCAAAATACTCAACTCGAAGTTACTCAACTCGAAGTTACTCAACTCGAAGTTACTCAACTTAAGATACTCAAGGGTAAAGCAATAGTAAAAGACACAATATATATGGAAAGTTGTAAAACTGTGGATAGCAACTCAATGTATTGAAAAATACAATAATACTCAATGTGTGTATAAAAATACAATATAACTCCGTGGGAGTTTCTATAATCGACAACAACCACTATGAACCTAAGTGATGATACATCGTCTTGCCCACGCTACCAGAACTGTCGTATACTTTGTCGTCATATAGACCTTAACTAAGTGGATCCACTAGTCTATGCTAAAATGCATTAAAGAAGCATCTAAAAAGTATGACCTTTTCTACCCACGTTGACTACATGGTTTATGAAGACTTGAGTTATTATGAACTTGCGTTTCCATATCGGCGCTCAATACTACTCCCAAAATATACTCAGCTCATATGTTTAAAAACATAACTCTTTCTCTGGTTTGAGATCATTGCTCAAACTACCCTCTTAAAAGAGGAAACTGCTCTTGAAAACTCTTTCAAAAAAAGAATATCAAAATCATATTTTAATATGATCATTGATGACTCGGGAAGTCATACCACATAAATATTGATGGTATATCTAGATACCATACTGCTTAAACATTGATGATATACTCGATTATCATACTAATCATGTTTTAGAAACTCTTTCTCAAAACTCATCTTTTTTCTTAAAACATATAGTACTCAAACTGCTCAAAACTCTTTTGGAAATCTCAGTTTCCTCTCATCTTAAATGTAAAAACATTTACTCTTGGGAATACTTAGTTCCCATATATCATTTTAAAGAAAATGAACTCAACTCTACTCTTTCTCAACTCAGTCCTCAAGTCTTTAAAACAAGTTTTAAAACAATTTGTAAAATGACTTCTTAAAATAAGGTTCATGCCGAATTATGGATGTGAACGACTCAATTCAAGGTTTTCAATAACCATATATAGAACTCAATACTTGGAACTCAAAAACTCTAAACTCAAGAACCTCAACGATACTACTTATTTTAAGAATGCTCAACTCAGAGGGTTCATGTGAAATTATGGGCATGAACAACTCAACTCATGGACTTCAGGATACTACTCATCTCAAGAATGTTCAACTCATATGGTTCATGCGGAATTATGAGCACGAAACAACTCGACTCGAGGGTCTACATAACAATATGGAACTCATGTATACGACTCTTTCATTCTCATACTTACTTCCTCAAAACTCAACTCAAAATCGATAGTTGATCTCAATGGATTCTCGATTGAACTTAAAGGCTCTCTCGAACTCTACTCTAAACTCGCTCTTGAATGTGAATTATGAATTCAAGAGTTATGGTTCATGATATGAAGGATCTCGATGATAGTGTAGACTCATGAATACATTTTCCTCACTCTCGTGCTCACTTACTTGAGTCTTGAAACAAGTTATTAGAAACTATAGAAGACTCCTCAAAAGGACTCAAAAGAACTTTCTCAAAATGTTCGAAATAATTCTCAAGACTTAACTCTTAACTCTACCTTGAATTTGAATAATGAATTCAAGATTATGATTTGTGATAGGAAATATCTTGTGATGTTTAGGAGTGTTTTTAGATGGTTAAACTTGAGAAACAATCAAGAAATCATTGTATGGAAGCCAGTCCACGACGCGGAGATTCATTTAAAAATTTGGTTGCGAATTAAATTTTGAGGCAGAATAGTCCGTGACCTCTTCGAGATGCGGAGAAAGATTCTGGGCATAAGGAGGGCAAGTCCGCGATGCGGAGCAAGGTGCCAGATTCGCACGACTTTTTCCTTCTTCATTTTCTAACCCCAATTTACCTAGATTCGATTCTTTTTCTCAATTTCTCTTTAGATTCAGATACTCAACCTATGTACACAAGAATCTCATCGAATACAACTCTAAAATCGATACGATTTCCTCAAGAAACTCATCAATCTCATCTTAACTCAAGAACGAAAGTCAATTTCAAGAACACAATTCAAGAACATCTAACCGTCAACTTTTTAGAATGAACTTAACGCTGAAATTAATATGATTGGCATGTGGGTGAACAAACCCAACACTATGGAAGCTTACATACTTCTTAGGGATCAAACCCATGGCGAAAAACCGCAAGAATCTCAATGAACGCTTGATCCTCTCCTCTTTTCTCCTCTTTTCTCTTCTTTTCTCTTCTTGAACTATCCACTAAAACCCTAGGCGTAGATTAGGATTATAAAACTGAACCTAATTAGATTAGACCCCTAAAATATTACTAAAAATGAATTAAATCTAATTGGGTAAGGAAAAGACCAAAATACTTCTTACTATTTTTGGGTAACTTTCCTTAACTGGACAACCTAGCTTCAAAAGGGCATATCTCACTCTTACGAACTCAAAATTTAGCAAACTCGGTGGAGTTGAAAAGATAATTCAAATACTTTTCATTTTCCAATTTAGTCCTTTTTGGAACTCAAGGTTCTACATATAGTGACCTTAACACTTAAGAAATCTTTAATTCCTCGGTAAAATCCTACTCACAACGAAGGATGGTTCGAGTCTTAGTTCAAAAAAAAAATCTGGGGTGTTACATTAAGTCTAATCTGTGACATGTTCGCATATAGAATTTTCCAGCGCATGTGCTGAGTGGGAGAAAGTAAAATGGAATTAAAAACGGAATGTGTGTTAATCGGATACCCTAAAGAATGAAAGAAGGTTTATTATAGTGTCCTAAAGAAAATAAGGCAATTGTTAACACAACTGTCTGATTTCTAGAAAAGGATCATTTAGTAAACCATGTTCCTAGAAGTAAACTAGTTTTACAGGAATTGAACAAAGAAATAACAAATACTCCCTCCGTTTCACAAAGAATGGTCTAGTTTGACTTGACACAAAGTTTAAGAAAATAAAGAAAACTTTTGAATCTTGTGGTCCTAAATTAAGTTATATCAAATGTACAAAATTGCCCTTTAATCTTGTGGCCTTAAAAATGCTACGTGGAAAGTTGAAATTAAAATGTTACCAAAAAAGGAAAGAGGTCATTCATTTTGAAACTGACTAAAAAGGAAAGAAGGTCAGTCTTTTTGAAACGGAGGGAGTAAGTCAATTGTAAATTCAGATGCTCAAAAACATCTAATCGGTATGTCAGAAATGACATTCCATTGCATTTAAGTAGTGGAAGAAACGTTACTAGACATAAGAAAACTACTACATCAAGTAGTGGAAGTGATGTTGAGCAAATTAAAGAACACTACATGAAAAGTTGTTATTATTTCAATATCTAAAGATTTTGAAGAAAATATTAAGACTCAAGATCATGAAAGTGTGATTATGTGTAGTAGTGCTTAGTCGTAGTGGGAGAATCATAACGAAGATTGATTTATTTTGTATGCTTGAGAGAACTTTTATGATAGATTTACTGAAAAGAAGTACACTCTTGGAAGGTTTCATGATAAGCTCTCTCAAGATCTAGTACAAAATCGATTTGTTACGACGAAGCACTACTAGATAAAATTGCATTAGATAATAGCTTGGTAAATTTCTTTTGATAAGAAATAAAGGAATGCTTGTGAAAGTTGTAAATGCATAGTTAAGAGTTTAAGTGGGAGATTGTTAGAGTATATACTATTAATTGTTAGGGTATATACTATTAATCATGTGTTTAGACATAGTATTCTAACAATTTTAAGATTAAATATCTAAGTGGGAGATTATTAGTGTATATACTATTAACCATGCATTTAGATATAGTACATTATAACAATTGTGATGGTTAAAAGTCTAAGTGAGAGATTGTTGGGATATATATTATTAACCATATGTTAAGATATAATATTTATTATAGAATAAATATTTTATTCAATTTTAATAGATCATATATTCGTTTATGGTGTATGTTTACTTATATAGTAGATGATTTAGTGCGTAGAGTTTTAGCTTATACACAGAAGATTAAATCATCGGTTCTTATAAGTATAAAGTTTTTTGTTCACAATCTAGGATGGAAATTGGACATACCATCGGTACGATTGTAGCACACGATTATATGTAATTTATCTTGATTATAGGAACGGTATAGTTCCAACTTCTTGTACTAGTGCATTTTGTATGTATTGAACGGGACCGAGTAGAGATAGTTGTTTTAGACTGGCTGACAATAACATATTCTCTAAACTATACAAATGTACTTATATTCTTAATCCTGATATAACTATTATGATCTGTATCTATTAATTATCGTTTTGATTTATTAAATTGTGAGATTCTGAGATGGGTCAATATGCCTGATAGATTGGATGATAATAATATATATTGGTGAAATAATAAGTTAGTTGATGGAATCCATGTCTCGTTATAGAGATTGATTGATATGCCTTTTTGAGAAACTTACAAGTTTTCATCATGTCAAACCTTGCAAGTGGATTTATGAATCCGACACATGAAATAAGTTAAGTAGTGCTCTAAAGAAAATTAATCATTAAATTAAATTCGTCAATAATTTAATTAATTGATTAGTATCTGTAATCTTAACATAGGGAATTACATAAGTGTTTAATGGGGAATTTCAAAATATAAATAGAGGAGTGCAATTACGAATTTCTAGTGGAATGATTTGTAATTTATTATGGTAAGAATAATTTAAATTAATTATTTTGAATTATTTCCATAAAAGGAAGCCTCAGTAATTAATTTTATGGTCCCTCCAGTTCTCATATTTAACTAGAACTCAGAATCTTTTTTCTAAAAAAAAGGAAAGAAGTAAGTTTATTCTTGCTTTTTCAAGAATAACGCAAGTTTTTTTTTTTTTAAAAGCATGGGTTTTTCTTCTCCTTATTGGATTGGGAAGAAATCTCTATAAGTAGAGATTCTCTTAACCTAGAAAAATAAAATCGAAAGTTTCTATTCATGCTTGCCCACCCAAATATTGAGAGAGTTCGGATGTGAACTTGTGATCACTGTAGAAGAGCATAGATATGTCGATCTTGTAGATTCACTTGAAGGTCTGTCTAATTTGTGGATTCGCTTGAAGGTATCTTCTCACGCTTTAAGAGGTATTTATCGAATTAAATTTCAGCAAGTTTATGTGTTCTAGCATATTATATGTGTTCTAGCCTAAACAATTTGGTTATCTATTATTCATGTAAGCAGTCAGATTCTGATATACTTCTGTTGTGCATATAGTTTTCCAACAAAAATCAACATTGTCGGCTGACACTCGGATCTGCATCAGGAAAACAGATGCAGAGTGTTGCATGAGTACTAACACAACAAGTACCCAGTAGACATCATAGGCCAACTGAGCTTGGAAAGTAAAAACATAATGTAAAGCGAGAAGTAAAACAGTAACTAGCTAGGATTCAGAAGAAAGGAACAATAGCAATAAATGAAACCATGTGCCTCAGTAATCTAACACTAAGAGGAAAGATAAAGTAACGCAGCTAACTATAACCTCACTGGGTCCATAAGCCCAGAAGGTACACTCATGCGCAATTGAAAGGAAAAAATAACTCAAACAGATCCCAGAAGCCCGATGAGTACACATAAGAGATAATGATATCTCTGGTTAAGACTAAATGTATTCCAGAACTGAAACAACTGACCCCAGACCTAAAACAGCGGCGAAGGCACCCCGAAGAACCCCATAGAACCAAGATGTCAGGACTCAAAATTGAGTAATAGAAATGGGCCCATACTCGAACCGTGGCTAATAGAAATGTATCTGGACCTCGAATCCTGGCTAGTAGGAATGCGTGTGGACCTCAAACCATGGCTAGTAGAAATGCGCTCGAACCTTGAACCGTGGCTAGTACATTCCGAAAAACCTCATAACAAAATGATCATCATCATAAGGGATACACTATGAATCAACACCCACTCTTAAAGTCACAAAAGACTCAATTCAGCTCAAAATCCAAGTCCAAACTCAAAGAATCCAACAAGGCCGAAAGTCAATCCTAAATCACGTCGGGTCATATAAAAGAGAGATTATAAATGTAAATTTAATAAGGGAAGAGTTGTCATCGAGATAAGGATTCACACTATCAAACCCAAGTCAGCTATATCAATCTACAATAAGCTAAAACCATCCAAATCGATGTCAGAAAATTTTCTAAGGCAAACGACTCCAAATAGTAATTCTATTAAAATCATTAGTCTAAGCCTAGACTAAAGCCAAGAGTAACTCACAAGAATCAATGCAGTAGGCATAAAGCTGAACATGGGATGTTAGGCATTACAGAAAAGGTAATGAAAGTTATGGCAAGAATTTTATAACCTAAACAGAATAATAACATCCAATGTAAATTAGGTCTTCCATGTGGGACTAAGTTGTAGTCACCTACATATTTTTGAGAATCTTGACTTGTAGCACATGCAATTTTGAGTTGATCGGAAGAAAAAAATCTTGTCGTTCTCTTATTTGATTCTTAAATATTTGGGCAACCCTTTTACTTCTATATAAGAAACTCTTTGATATCAACGACGCCTCAGAAGCTGCCAAAAGAGCTCATATTATAGTTCGATATTTATAGTAATATGGTAAGAGAGACATTTGATGCATCTTCATATTAACTCTCCCCCCCATCCCCTAGAACTTGTCCCTGTTGTTGAAGATTTCTTTTTCTTCGATATCTCTGAAAAGTCAAAATTATTTATCTTTATCAAATCCACCAAATATGAGTTTACTCCTTGTCATCGGATTGAAATGATCACGTTCATTTTATGGGATAACATAAATATTTTTTTGCATATAATATCATTGAAGTTTCTTGCGATCATCACAACTATTGACTTTAGATTTTGAAGATGTGAGAAAAGAGATGATGGACATATTTGATCCCACTAGATATGCCAATTTGTCTGCAATAGATTTTCTCAAATACAGAAAATAAACCAATGTCACAAAATACATTTAAAAAAATAATTTTATTTATTAAGGTTATTAGTACTATTTTATGTATTCCCTTGATTTTTTACTCCTAAATTTTCTTCGTGATTCAGAAGTTGATAATAGTGTATTTCTTGTTTCTTGAATGCATAATGACTTGCATCTTAATGGCACTTCTATGTCTCAAGTTGATCTTGAGGAAAACCATCTCTTAATTACTTCGATTTTGAGAAAGACAATATTTGATATCTTAGGGTGTGTTTGGTATGAAGAAAAATATTTTCCGATTTTTTTTTTTCAATTTTCTCATGTTTGGTTGGGTTAAATGTGTTGGAAAATATTTTACAAATCAACTCATTTTCCTCAAATTTAAGGAAAATGACTTCCCTTCAAAACTTAAGGAAAACATTTTCCAAAACTCTCTTTTAATTTCAAATTACAATTTATTTTGTTGAAAAAATCAATTTATTTTGTCCCTACCCTCAAACCAGCCCCCCACCCCCCCCCCCAATAAATAAATTCAAAGCTTGTTTTTTTAAAAATAATTTAACTTCAATTTTTTTACCCCACCCTCACTCCTACACCCCCCCCCCCAAAAAAATATTAAAAGTTGTTTTTAAAAGATATTTCTAATTTCAAATTTTTAATTTTTTTACCCCCCCTACTCTCCCCCCCTTCAAAAAAAAATTTAAGTTTGCTTTTAAAAAATATTTTCTACTTCAATTTTTTATATT